>JAYKTE010412787.1:0-19590 GCA_036873565.1 Xipholeptos notoides
TGTTGATTTGATTAATCCCTAATTCTCTTTTAAAGGGGCAATTTTCTTCCTCCTTTACCTCCATTTATTTTCGACTTTTTCCTTCAAACAATTGCAACAGTGTTTGATGATTGCCAGGAGCCATTGACAACCAGTTGCATGACTCATAATGAAAATAGTGATTTCCTTTACATTCATAACATTATCCCCAAGGCAGTAGAATTTGTCCATCCTTCCTTCATTGTCAGTTAGCTTTATGAATGAGCACAAACACTGTAAAGCAATGTTTGTCAACAAGCATTTGCTTCATTCTATATTTGCTCTAATCAATCTTCGTTTATCTTTAAACAATTTTTTAAAGTTCTGACTGACATAATTCAATAAATTCAAACAATGCAAGATTTGTTTTCTCTAAAAGAAGAAGAAATCACACCGAGGCAATTAAAATATATTGTTTTGTGTATTTTTTATAGCTGGAATATTTGAGATATAGATATTAGATTATGTGTGCATATATATGATAATTCTGCAGTGAAGTTGGAGGAGTGGTAAAAACTTGCACTCTGGAATCGTATTATACGAGTTCAAATCCCAGTCAAAACCATTTCATTCACATTCAGCTGCCTCGAGCAGATGAGACTCATTAACTCGGGAGAGTAGGTCATATCGGTGTAAGGATAACACTGATTCTAAAAATCTGGGTAGATGAGACCTGTCAACTGAAGGAAAGTAACTCGTCTCAGTGAAGGATAACACTGATTCAAAACAGTCCAGTAAATTTATGAGCACGTAAAACTGGCCTTGTACCTAACTTGGTTTGGTACTTGACCAAGTATATATCATATAATAGTTCTATTCAGTTATTCAAATTGCAAAAATGACAATTTTTTTTATGCTTTAAATTTAAAATAATATATTTTACTGTGTTATATAATTTATATATCAATACACATACATTTGTTTCTCGTTAATATTGTATGCAAATGAAGTGATGTTGATAGATTTTCATTTAATCATGCCAAAAACTCACAAATTGGTTTGAATGGTCCCTGAGAAATGTTATGAGTCTGAATTCATTTTCCTTAACAAATTATGGTGTCAAACTGCAGTGTTACAAACTAATTTGTTTAAATAACTGTCCAATCATTTTAATTATAACTAAACAACATTTATTTTCCAGTAATAAAATATTGAATAAATTCAAAAGAAAAATATCAAACTAATATTTGTAGAATAATGACAGAACAAGTTTACTTTTTAGCTTTATCTTTGCATTGATAAAAGTAAATGTTAACTCTTGAACATTTTTTATCTCAAATATTAAACCTACAAATGCTATTTACATTGAAGCATAAAAGAAATATATTAATCTGAGGTTGTTATATTGTTTCCTCTTCTCTGTGACATAAACAAATCATTGTTCTGACTTACCCAGTTTAGGTTAGATCTGCAATTTGACACAATATTTATTTGCTGTATGACAGGTTAACCCAATAGTAGAGACACCAAGTTGTTAGTTTTGTCTTTCAGAATTTCTTCCTCTTTGACCCACCTCCTGCCAGATACTATAAGCCAAAATTGCCTTGACTTTTTAATAAGTTGTTGCCATTGACTGTGATTAGTTCGCTCTTTTGAGTTAACAAGCTCCATCAGCTGAGAACAACTAAAAGTTAATGTAAAATTCAACTGTGACTGGAAGTTGTTTTATGATTTCACCTTAAGCATTTGCTCACCACAACTGGTCATTGTATGGAATTCAAAGTCTGTTTAATTTGCTCTTGCCGTAGATTGCTTTACTGCACTCATCAAAATTGTCTACTCCCCCTTTTTGTGTTCCCATTTCAGAGTATTTTCGGTAATGGGTCAGAAACCTAGCCTTTCCTTTTAAGTCAAAGGAGAAGACATTACCTGCAAGGATCTACTTTTTTTTCATAAATTTTCAAAACTATAAAGATTTAGAAAATAAGCAATATTTCAACCAATTTGATATATTCTAAGACGGCATACAGAACAGAGCCCATGAAATTAATTTCACGTCTAAAATGCTAGTTTATAATTTAATAATTTTTTTACTTATATATTTCATTAAATTTTCTTGAATATTTATAAAAAAGATGTTTGTATTTAAAAGATTTTTGTTCATATTTGATTTATTTCTTAGGAATATTCTTTTTAATATTGCTTTATTTGTATCATTTATGCTTTAAACCTTTTCTAAATAAGAC
Source organism: Xipholeptos notoides (assembly GCA_036873565.1). Lineage (NCBI taxonomy): Eukaryota > Metazoa > Mollusca > Cephalopoda > Idiosepiidae > Xipholeptos > Xipholeptos notoides. Next base: position 2,205 of record JAYKTE010412787.1, read on the forward strand.
TGATACAAATATCCATATTGAGTAAAAGTAAAGTATATATTCCCATATGAATATAAGAATTTGCTGAAATTTACAAATTCTTCTATTGATTTTACCATATTTTGTACATTGGAAGCAGAATTATTGTATAATCATTAAGATACCAGTTACTTAACATTGAACATATATGTAAAAATGTGTCTGTCTCTCTATCAAAAGAGGAAGTATTTGAATGCAAACCATTTAGGCTTTTACAGAATATTGAATATAAGTGTTGAAAAACTTTAGAGAAATGAATGAATTGTTAATTCATTTTTATGATATTCAATGTGGACATTGATCTCAAAATGATTAATGAATTTTTGTTTTTGTTTCTTTTCAGATAATCTTTAACAAATTTTGTCTCTATGGACACCATTCAAATCCATCTTATTTGGTAAGTAGTGTTCTTATTATCTTTATTTAGGAATCTAGATTCATATCTATCATTCTAAATATGTCTCTTATTTATAAAGAAAAAGTGACATTTTAGGACTTACTGAAGCATTGTTTAGGACAGAGACTTTCTAGGTAACTGTCTGTGTGACAATAGCCTTATGCAGTGTTTACTAGATTGTCTATAGTTAAAAAGGATAAATAAATCAAACATTTTTCAACTGAGCCAATGTTTTCAAAAAGTACATTTCTAACTTATTAATTATTAAAAAATATACCTTAATTCTCAGCATGTGCATATTATTTCTCTTTCCTTTCTTTTTCAAAATCTCAGAAATTGGTTGAGATCGTTTTGGAATAATTAGGGATAGCGTCTGATTTTACTGAGAAAACTTATTGCCGATCCATTTAAAATTGGTGGGTTTTTGGCAAAATGAGACCTGACTTAATGTCCATGCGCCAAATCAGCTTAAAATTGATATTTTCGAAAGAAAAATTTTTTTTGACAATCAATGTAGACCACACTAAGTGTATGTGTGTAAAATTTTAACACAATTGGTCGAAAACGTCCAACAGATGCAAAAAATGAGGTAAAAATTAACGCTAAAATGGTGGTTTACAATGCTGTTTTTTTTTCAAAGTGCTGATGTCATGTGAAAAAGAATCGCATCAAAAATATAGTTCCAAAGTTTGGTCAAATTCCGTTAAAAACTCTCATTAAAAATGAAGCAGGTGTGCAAAGAATGAGAAATGCCCGGTTAAAGGCAAAACTGCGATTTTCATAGCGCGGAACACGGTCGACCCTAACCAAAATGGCTTGGTGGGTCCAGAATTGACTGTGCAGTTGTAGTCTCTGAGTCTATAAAAGCCTGCAAAAGCCCCCTAGACTTTCTTTATCTATACCATTTTATTAATAGGTAGGGATTATTTATGTGGCTAAAACTATAGTTTTCTGGCACAATATGTGCTATACAGTATAGTGGAGGTCAAGAATGAAAAGTATTATGATAGTTGCAAAGGAATTAAACATTTGATTCCTAATGCTTTCCCCATCCATTAAAAATTGTAACTTTTATCATTAGTATGCTGGTATAGTGATTTACATTTGCACAATTATGCTTAATTTTAGCATATACTTTTGCTAATCTATTTTGTGGAGGCTATAGATGTATCTATTTGATTTTTTTTTTTTTGCATCCAAGCTTCACTATGATTACTATCAGTAAATTCACTTAACCTATTTATTTTTTTAGATATTTAAATATGCCTCCATATATCATAGATACTTATAGTTGGTTCCTACTTATTCTTCTTTGCCACTTATAAATATAGATTTTAAGTGTGTATGTGCTCATACATGATCAATATTTCTGGTAAAAATTCAACACTTGATAAAGAAATTATTTTTAAACACGTGTGGATTTTAGTTGTGTTGTATCCTAAACACCATAAATATGAAAGATATAGTTAATTGAGAAAATGATTAGAACCATAGCTTTACTTTTAAGTGAAAATTTTACAAGCATAAAAATAGGCCTTTAGTAAAATGTAAGAAAAAATGTAAAATAGTTGTCTATAAAACAATTAGTAATTATGAATAGATTATTAGATTAAAATAATATAATCATTTTAATATTCTCTCACGAACTTACTATGTTCCAATTCTTTTTTCTTAACTCTGCTACTTTTATATATTACGATCTTTATCATATTGAAAGACAGCATGCTGTTGCTGTTTTACATTGCTTTAAAATGAGCCAATATCAAATGCAAATAAAAAGATGTATGAAATCTCAATTACTATATTTAATTAGGAAAATTTATGCATTTCTTGTCTCTCCTATGAGTCACTTTTATGATTAAGTTTAAGCAACAAAGATTATGCATACTTGATCCTGTGCAATTTGAATGTTTAATCAGATTGTATTAATTTTTTTTATTTGAATGCTTAATTACAAATAATTATTAAAAGTCCTCTGCTAAAATTTCCTTGTCCCCCCACTTCTTTATAAGCTCATGAGTAAATTTCAAGAAATATTACTTTGATTTTTAAATGCTAATATATTCCACTTGAACAGATGGTATTTTATCAGAAAATCTATTTTTTTATTTCTAAAAATCACCTGGAAAATTGATTTTCTTTATAAAAACATGAAATGTAATTAATCTTCAAAACTAAGAAATTCAATTTTGTTTACATTCAAATTTATAACCATAACCTAACTATCTTATCAGTATATGACTTTAATTATTGATTTTTTGCAAAGAGAGGTTTTATTTTAAGAGTGTTTGCATATGATGTATCAATATAAATTTATATGTCTGAAATTCCTCTTTCCCTTTCTAGGCTTATTTCGCAATCTTTAATTAAGTTTTAACCTATTACCTAGTAGCTGCAATGGTGGGGCAACTTGTCATAGAGTACATAAGCACTTCTATACTTGACTAGGGGAAATAGCTACAAAATTCTTCTTTACTTTCAATTCTATAGAATTGATTGAATTAGAACTTTTAGCCTGCTTTGTTGTGTTGCGGTGTACGAGTGGGAATTGTGCGCACTGTGGGTACTGTGGCTAGTTGGTGTGATTGTCAATGACTGGACTCCAGATGGCAACATTTACTGGCAATGTTGTGGGAAAACAGAGAGGACACATACCTATCTTGTTAGAGTAACAGTTGAGTTGGGTGTGTCTAATATGGACCTCGAAGAATGACCTGGTCACTGTTGTCTTTAAAAAAGTGAAGTCTGAACTGATGGGGTTTATTTGTATTCAAGCACACTCAACATGGGGATAGTTGTTCCAAATATCTCTTTTTTTGAATTGAAGAAGAAGACAATATTGCCACTTGGGAATCTGTTGTTAATGAGTGAAGTTGGGGACTCTGTAAATATATGTTGACTAGAATTAGGAGAGAAAATCTCATTTCATCCCAAATCTGTGGTGCCAGAATTTTCTGGCAGCAATATAGATTCCGCCACTACCATCTTTTCTCTGAGAATTTTCATAACTGGTTTCTTTTATAGTCTCTTTCTTCTATGGCTTCACCTTAAGAGCGTAGCTAAGAAATGTCCTGCTTAATAAAAAATAATAACAATATTGTACTTTTTTTTCGTAACCTATCAGAAATTTGCAATTTAGGATACAGCAATTTATTTTCTACATTTTTTGGTCTTGACTGTCTTTCTCCTATCATCACAGAAATCACTTCATACGGTTTTGATTTTAAATTTGTTTGTACTTGATATCTGCACTTTTTCAGTTTAGGATGCAGCAATGTATTTTTCTGTGTTTTTGTGTTCTATTCATACCTCCTTATATCAGTCATGTACCTTTTCTTAACCATTATGCATAAAGAGTCAAGATATATCAAAACCATATTAATTCAATGGACATACATGCATAGTCTCATCTTGTTGACCTTACATTTGTCTAGTAATCAATTTTATAAATTTTGTTTACATTTAAAGTTCCAAGGCTGATAATTTTATCAACAATTCCTTTTTTTACAATGTCTTTTAATTTTACCGTAGGAAAATATTTTAACTAACTTTTAATCTATCTTTTATTTCAATTTCTTGTTTTCATTCATATAAACTAGTCTATCTAAAGATCTACCAAGCTAAAATTACTTCACTTATTGAAAAAAAGAGTGTCCGAACTCTATGACAGAATAACAATCCCAAAAACAATCTACATCTTCTCTATACAACTTCTGGTTCTATCAGTATCAGTTTTAAACCCATATTTATCCTTATGATAATCTGATTTTAGTATTGCTATTAACTTTTTCATTATAACTTTTAATTTTTTAAGATAATTTTTAGTTCCCACCATACCAAATAAATATTTATTTATCAAGTGTGTGTATTCAAATTGAATATTAAAAAAAAGAATATTTGCGTTACATAGAGGACAAAGATTGATATGCAATTCAATTTAGAACCAGTCAAATCATCAATTACTTTCTAGTTAGAAGAAAATAATCTTATTTGGGAACTTGTACATTCTTTGAAGAGCACTTGAGTAAGTCAATAAATAATAGTTTTAGTGCAATTCATTTAAGAAAAGGTCTTTTAGTCAATATTGTATTTTAAAAGAGCTTTGCAATTTTCTTTAATTTCCAACAGTTTATTATAGAGAAGAGTAACCTATCCAATTAGTTTTGTAGTTTCTTTTCTTTGGTAAGTTTTGACAATTTTCTAGATTAAACAGCTAAAGTTAGAAAGGCTACTTAAAAACCCCATTTTGTTTAAATTACCATTATAAGTATAAAATAGAAGAAAAGCTAGCCAGTAGCAATATATATTATCTACTAAATGAAAGAAAAAATGTTTTTAAGTCTCAAAGATTTATAGGTTCAGATTTTATGATACTGATGTATTTTTGTTTATAGATGAATATTTAAATCCTGCTGAAAAGTAACTACTCAATGCAATGTATACACAAATTACTTTTTGTTATTTTCTATTTTTTATTGGAATTCTTAAGTCATTTTGCCTTTTTTATCTAAAAGTTACGAGTTTAGTCCATTAGAATTATTTTGTTTGCATTTAATACAGATTTTTTTTCATTTTATGTATCTCCAATCCTGGGATAAGTAGAAAACTGAAGAAGGGTTATGGTATTTAATTATAATTTTCAGCACCTATATATAAATACATTTTTTATGTATATGTTTTTTGTTTTTTTTAATTATTTCTTCAGTTTTTCACTGTCATTGAATTTGAAATCTTTAAAAAAATGAATGCTATAAACAGTTTTCCTAATAATTATTTTATTATGCTTAACTAGTTCTTCTAACAAAATATTGATATAAATTGTTTACTATTTGCTGAATTGTTAAAGGAAATTTTTATCTAGTTGGAATTGCTATAATGATTGTTACACAGAATGAAGTAAGTTGTAATCTAAAGGTAGTAAGCGTAGAAACTATATCGTGTTAAAGAATTTCCAATTCTAGTTCAATAAATTACTTGCTCTATTTCTTTCTTGATGGATACTGGCATGCAACAAAATCAATTCTTCTGCTTTTAACCAAAGATCTTATCTGGTCCAATGTTGTTTAAACAGGTCAATTACTCAATTCTGTATTTTACAGCATCACTTTGTTCAACTTCCTTGCAACATGTGATAGAAGATTTTCTTTGAATCTTATCAATAGCAAAGGGAAAGACTTTTGCTGTAGAAATTCCATTTAGTTTGTATTGATGAAAGATATATTTGAATCTAGCCCTAATTTTATTTTCTTCATAGCCAAAGACTGCATTTCCTTTATTGTTTTGTTTTTCTTTGTCTTACAAAAAAAGGAAGAAAAGTTGTTGAATACTGAACAGAGTTTCTATTAACTTTCATAACTTCTGAAGACTTATGAATGATATAGAACTTACTAATAGGAAGTTCAAATTCTATTTGGTATTGCATTCACTTTTGAACGGTTATTCTAAGGTTATATATGAATCCTCTTATTTTCCTTTTATGGGTGGAAGCCTGTGTGTGAATACTAAGTGCTTAAACTTTAGAATCATCATGTTTGTTTATTTACTCACTTTGTTTGCAATATGTTATGTACATTTTTTGAAGAGTGGGTTTAATATTGAATTATCTGAAAAAAATTGTTATAGTGTTGGAAAAATAAACCAAACAATATATGTATGTTTTTAATTAAAATTAACTGATTACAAAGGTATTTAAATTCTTAAATCTACCATCTCCTTGGACGTTTTCGACCAATTGTGTTAAAATTTTACACACAAAAATATTCAAGCATTTACTTGTTTTTTATTGAATATCTTAGGGTCTTTTATTTATTTGTTTGCCTTTTTTCTTCTTGAAGAGTACTCTATCAGTATTAATACTTTGTTGTATCACTTTAAGTACTAATCACTCTGGATTGACATCATTTGAACCAAACAGTAAAGGCATTCAGTTTATTTTAAGCAATCAAATAACACCTTAGATTTTTTTTATTCCATTTCCACTCTAGTTAAAAAAGAAAAAGAAATTTCTATTTATTCAAAACCCAGACTGCTGACTAACCAGTTGAAATATTTTTCTTTCAAAGGGACTATTACATGAACCTCTTAGCATGACAGTATCATTATGTAACAGAAACCTGAATTTTATCCATTAAATTTCCATTTTTATGATGTCATGTTCAGCTGCCTATCAATGAACTATAACATTAATAAATTATGATCCAGGTTGCACTTCATTTTACGTTAATTTGTAAAAGATTTCTTCGATGTATCAAGCAGTGGCAGCTTTAGGTTTTCACTGTTTTTCATATTCATTATAATTTTTAATAAATAAACTTGTATAACTTAGATACTAAGATCAAAATTTTCTGTGCATAAAATTAAAATTAAAACTTTTTTATTTTAATATTAATCATGATAATCCCTTAAAAAAACATTTATTTTAAAAAAGATATCCAGTTATTTGTTTAAAAGGAAATTAGAAGTATCTTATGTGTTTATCTATTTCACTCTCTCAATTATGACGGTCTCCAACTGATTCTTATTTGACTAACCAACTTAGATGTCTAACCTTCTTTTTTAAGATAAAAAAGGTCTATCTTTTAAGACATTTGGATTAAACTTTGAAGTGAATCCCTTGAACTCACAAATAAAAATTTTATACCATCTTTTAATATCTTATCCTTCAGAAAGGCAAGATGCAGACCTTTTAGCATCTGTTCTTGATATTAGAACTTGAATTATTGCTTTTAACAGTTTTATATTAGTTGAATATCAGATAAAATTGCCTTAAAGTTATTATATCTGTAGAAAAAATTATTCTAAAACTGCATGATAATAATTTAACCCTAAGAATTTCCAATCCTTAATGATTGGAAAAAAAGTTCATGCAATAAATAAAAATTTAATTGAGCCTTGCTTTTCCTGCTGAGATATAATAATAGAGTTCATTTTGTGCATAATTTTTTTATGTATAAAAAATATGAAGAAAATCAGATCCTATTTCAGGGGATACAAGTGTAGGAATTTTATTGATTAAGGAATGGAAACAAACTGACTACTTTTTGCACATGTCTTTGTTTCTGTTTGGTTACAATGTTCAAATATTAAGGTCAAATTTTTGGAACATGAGTAAGATTGAAATATAAGGGTTTGGCTAAATTACTTTTTTTTAATGTGTTCTTTGAGGAATCGGGAAGCTATTCTTAAGAAATACCAATAATTATCTAAATAGTCTAATAAATTGTAACCCCAAGTTGTTTATTGTGAATGTATGTTTTGATTCAGGTGAATGTGATTGGAGAATGTGCTAATATCAAGTGAAATATTTGTTAATAATAATAATTTAGTTGAATATCATGAGCACCATCAGGACTGATTAAAGTTTTGTACCTATTAAAGCATGAAGATCAAGGAAATAATGAAAAATATCATCTGTTTCCCGAATTGAATGAAATTTGAAAATTAGTATTCAGTAATTATTGATTAGATGATTTTATCCTTATAAATAAATTGAATTAAATCTGAATTTATATTCAGGTCACTATGACTAATTTTAAGTATCTGTACAATTTAATAATCATGAATAGCTTAAGATCATACTCAGAATGAGAAGCAACTGAGAGAGAAAGTGAAACAAACCTATGTACATACAAACTTACAGATTCTAAATGTGAAAGAAATTTTCTGAAAGAAAATTTATCAAAAATGAAAAACTTTAACTCCTTGTAAATTAAAAAAAGCAAACTAGTTCTTTATATGATATTATAAAGTAATATAGAAGTACCAATGACTTTTGGATTTAGCAGTATAAGAAAGTATGTGCTAATTCGGTAATCTTAATCTGTTCTGCTTGAAATACATGAACTGTTGTAGATTATATGGTAGCTATCTCCTGCTTTTTTTTCAGTATTTCCTAATTACTGACGTGGGATACATCAGTTAAATTCCATTTTCTTTTTTCTATTTCACTTGCAACATTAGTAAAAAGAGAGAAAAAAAGAAAATCTGTGTGCATGTGTTACAATGGAGGAAAGATTGAGTGAAATTGATGAAGGTGCTGGAAGACATTGAATTGTTTGAACAGTTGAAAGACATAGCTTACCTGCTCATACATGTTGACCACTGACTGGAAAATAATGAGCCACAATCTATTGTGAATCTTCAGTGAAGTAAATAGTTGGATTTGTTGCTTCCAGGTAGACATAATAGATACTTTAGATAAGTTAGTGTTGACCAATTAACCCCCTTCAATTCAGTGATTTCAATGACAGCACATACCACACTGAAATCTATAAGAGAACAGAAATTGTATTTTTTTCTTATCTTTATTTATTTATCATACATCATCTACTTTTTCGCTCTACAACAAAATTTAAAAGAATTAGTGATAATGAATTGTTTAGAACTAGAAAAAGGAAATAGAAATTTAAATTATATATAATTTGTCATTTTCTTTTTTCCCAAAACAAAGCAGACACACTGATCTTTAGTGCTTCATCATCCTTGGTGGTCACTCGGAATGAGTAGGACTATCCTGAAAGGGTCTTTTACTTGTGGGTCCTCAGATGGCTGTGGAGGCCAATCTTTGATCCTCATATTTCTTTTACAGTGCAGGCAAGGAAAAGTTAATGAAAGTTGTTTAGGCAAACCTTTTTTTTTCTTTACTTGCAGAGCATTCGCCTTCTCTCTGCAGAGTGGCGGAGCTCCATTTCATAATATGCGTGTCATTAAAATATATAAAAAGATCAATAATTTTTTATATTTTCCTTAATATAAGATAAAACAACTTATTTTGGCATTGAACAATGTATTTAAGGTTGATATGTTGTTAGTTCTTGATTAAATCCAATCCTTTTTCAAAAGTTGATTATAAAAATTCTGTTAAAAGACAAAAATAAAAGCATAAGAAAACACATCTTTATGATTCATTTAATAGCATTTCTGTTTTCTAATTTATGAGTTGAAATATTTTATTTTTTACAAAGACTTTGAATTTATTTTAATTTCCTCTAAAAATGTTTCTAGCTTTAAATGGGTTTATATCTTATAATTGTCATATAGTGTTGGTTTTTTTTTTACTAGCTTTAGTGTAAATGACTCTTTTTGATAGAATGTCAATAAACATTTTTTATTCATAGAATTAGATCTAATCTGACAAAATCATCAAAGAAATCCAGTAAAAAAAAAGGGATCTTATTAGGCCAATTTTTTTTACAAATCCTCATTTTTCATAGAAATTTAGTAGCTAGAGTACTTGTACAGTTTGTTGTATGTTTTGTTGAAAATTCAATTGAAAATACTGCACTGAATGAGTGGGGCCATTCCTACATATACATACTTCCTGTAGTAACAAAACATCTCTAATATAACTATTACTTTCATCATAATTGTGTTAGATCTGTTATACATGCTATCAGATTTAGGGATTAGTTATTTGTTTATTGGTAACAGATTACCCTCCAGTTTCCCTAGGCTTCCACACATTGTTCTTTATTCTAAACCCTTGCATGTGCGCATGCAAGCACATGCACGTGCATATCCACAAACAGACATACTCTAAAGAGCTTAAAGCTAACTGTCCACATGCAGTCTTATGATTTTCTCTACCAATCACCACAATTCATCAAACTTTGACATGATGGCTTAGAATTGTTTGATTTCTGATTCCCTGTGGCTTGATCAAAGGAATGATTTTAGAATAAAGGGCAGTAGAATTTGAGAAATGTGTATGAGATTGAAGCTGCAATAGTAATAGTGAAAAGGTAAAAGATAGAGAGTGGATTTAGAAGAAATATCTTTGTAATCAGTTTAACTTGTGAGAGATGCATGTTGATCCCTTAGTATAGTTATGAACTAGATCCATAACTTGGTATCATTCTGTTAATTCTCTTAAGTCTGTTTTTCTTATGATGCAGCAACTTTTTTTTACATTTGTCTAAATATTGTCCCATTTAATATTTTTAAAAACTACATTATGGTTATGGATTAATTGGTATGATTCTGCATAAGCAAGTTGTCTAAAAATTCCTTTTCAATCTGGAAAAATGTAATTTACTTTTATTTTGGTATAGATTCATAAAAAATTCATAAATATTTTTTATGAAGATTTATCCATAATATCACTTCTAGTATCAATAGATATTTCAACTAAAAAAATATAAACTCACAATCAGATTTCCATAGTTCGGTAAGACATTTTTTAAGAGATTATTGAATTTTAACAGTAAATAAATATTTTCATGATTTATTATGATATTTAATTCTTTCTCTCTCTTTTTTTAAAGGAAATGACATCTTTATATTGGTAGGCATTGATTTTACATGTCTTTGAATAAATCAAATTAATCCCTGATAAAGTAAAATCATTAGTAATGTTTAATTTCCTTATTTTTTTCCTTCAATGCCCAACTTTATCCGCTTTAAAGTTCTATTGATGTTCTGGCTAAGCACAATTCAGGAAGTCATTTCAATCTGCAATTATAGTGACTAATTCTTTATTCATGTTCAATTAAGTCAATCTTGTGTTTGGCTAAGTAAATATGGAATACTGCTAGATTAAAAAAAAAAAAAAGTATTTTGAGAAAAATTGATACCCATATATCCCCTGGGCTTTTTTTAATATGCTGACTGACTCAAGACATGGGCTTTTTGTTGAAATAACTGAATTTATTCCATCCATTACAGGAGAAGAGTGACTATATTACAAAATTAACATAACCCATACAATCAGTATTTTTTTCAATACTTCTATTATTATGCATTATATGTCTTTTATGGAACATTTATTAGTACAAATGAGGAAAGATAAAATAAATTGTTTATTGAACTATAGTATGAGTTTATATAGTTTGTTTTTTCTATTTCAAATCAGTGAAATTCTTACTAACATTGGATTATATCTCTCAACATTTTATCTGAATTAAAAAAGAAAATACTTGTTTGTTGGTAAAGTAAGATTTGAAATGGAAGATTTTTTTTAAATTCATTTTTTTTTATTTTTTTTATTCCATTAAAAAGAATGATAACATCTTGTGAGTGTTAAATCACTGGGTATATTTTGTCATCAAAAAGCATATTGATTTAATGTCAATAAACTTTTTTTATAACAGTTTTTGAATTGTATATATTTTTTAATCAATCTGTTTATGTTTCACAAATTTTATTTATAAAAAGTTTTTGCTGATTCATTTATTCTTTTATGCAAAAGAAGAAGCTACAATCATCCCTACTGTTGAGATATATATATAGTATGTAACTTATTTAAAAAGACAAAACCAATTCTTAAAAAGTATAATGTTTCCATGCAAAGACAGTGTAGTTTTAATTTATAAGTGGAAATTATTTTATCTTAAAATATGCTTTGGGATAATCAAAAGTGTCTTTACATAATATCAAATAATATATTTTTGTCAGTGTGTCTGGAAAACAGGCATTTTTTGTAGGTATCTTCTTTTAAGTTTGTCTCCCTCTCCAGATATATTTCACCAGCTGAATTGATCCTTTGACATTGTTTCAAACTCATTTGACAAATTCTTTAGAAATAACTACATCAGAAAGTTTTCATTAAAATTTTTCAACTGGTAGGCTACTCTTAAAACTTAAATCTATGTTCTCTTTTTAAATGCTCTTTCAATGTTATTTTCCATAATCATCTGTCAATTTACTTTATATTTGACTGGAGTCAATTGTTATTCTTAGATTGACTACTTATTGATTGTAGGTATTTAAAAGATTAAATAATCTTTTTAATATCTTCTATACATTTGCAAAATGTGCTTTTGACCAACTCACTATTAAATGCAAATATTGTATATAACTATATGATTCTCCAAGTTTGCTGGCTGTGTATGATTTGTTGATATACAGGAATAATAATATGTTACAAATGCTTCTACTGTTACTATTTGCTACTTTTGGCTTGCTATTTTGTCCATACCCATGTGTATGTATAGGTGTACAAGTTGTTTTTGTAATTTTTACTACTTGTTTATTCTCACTTACTGTTTTTTATTGGGTTCTTTCTCCCACAAGTTTCCCTTATTTTTATTCTATTTCTTTTTTTTCTTTTTCTTTTTTAACTTTCCTTATCTTTAGAATTTGATTCCACTTCCTTTTCTATCAGTTGAATCCAACTATGGCCTTTTCACTTCCAAATTGGATGACTGAACACATTTGTTCTTTGCCTCTGCTAATAATATCTCAGCCATAAGAAGAAAAGAAAAAAAGTTTTGTCAGTCAGAAACCCCTTGTGAATTGAAATTTATTCTTCCTTTCTGTTCATTGGCCTTGTGTGTCAGTGTTTTTTTTTGTTTTTTTGTTTTTCTTAGAATCTTTTGGAGAAAGTTTGAGAATATTTTATTCTTTTCCAAGGAACATTAAACAATGATAAGAAATTAAAACAAAAGAAAAGAAAGAAAATGTTTAAAGATTGTAATAACAGGCATCTTAAATTTATAGACTCCCTAAAAAATAAAACAAAAACAACCACCATAAATTAAAACATAGCAATTCAAGTAATTCTTGAATATTTGATAGGATTTTCTAATGAATTAGTGGTTGCTCTGCTTATTGAAATAATCCATTGTTTTATATCAGTGTCTCTTTCTTGTTATTTTATCATTTTTCATTTAGGAAACTAAAGAAATGTTTTGCCCACTTGATGTTTTTGAGAAATTTTTTCTTTAGCTGATCTGTATCACAGATGGTTTAAAATTTTCATAATCTTTCTATTCTTACATTTTTAGATATTTTAGTTTAGGAAATGTTTAAAGATTTTAAAACATTTCCTTGTTATCAAACTATGCATTGATTTGTAAAATTTTACTGATGTTAAAAAAATTGTTCTATGAAAAATAATTTTTCACTGCAATTAAATATAATAACTGACCAATTTATTACAATTTCCATTAATGTTACTGCAATTAAACCTAAAATTTGCTAATGACACAAATTTCCAAGTAATAACAATATTGTCTACTATTTATGACTAATATTGATAATATCAAAACTTGAAACTTTCCTATTATTAGTTTACCCAGTTGATCATGAAGTCCACTAAATATTCTGGAATACCTATGAAAATATTTGAATTTAGATGTAACACTAAACTGTAGCATAATCATTTCTTGTATAGTAGAATAAAAGTTTTTCTTTTCTAATAGCTTTATTGTATTCTTGGTGGGGGAAATGAACTCATAAATTAGGAAGAGGGGGAGACTTCATTTTAAAGCTTTATCAGTGACTTTTGGTCATGTATATTCTAGTTCTTTGATACTCACATGACATTGTTCTATTCTTGAAACTTATTAAATAGCTTTTATCAATCTTGTCTTGGTTTTATTGTTTTTGTTATTTAGATAGTAATGATTCATCACTTAGGTACTTCCATCAGTGATGAAAGTTTAAGTCATGAGAATCAGCCATAAGGTCATTGTTTGAGTTGGAATTGACATAGGAAAATGAAGCTTAAAAAAATTTAATGCGAAAATCTGGATGTGGCAGATTATTCCCATTTGGCTGTAGCCAAATTATAGGATTTTAGATTTAATATTCTTGAGAGTGACCTTTTTAATTTAAAAGAAGAGGGGTGCAAGGAAACAGATGATCCATCTTTTTTCTAAATGGCACGTTTTATTGTTCAAGTGATTCATCTTAATTGAGTTAGCTGTGAGACTTGTGTTTGCCCCAATACAATATACTATCTTTGAGCCAAACTCTATAATAAGAATTCCAGTGTAAAAGGTGGCATACCTGTAAAGTAAAACATTTTTATTTGTCCCAAAACTATATTCTTAAATAATACTAATCCTTAAACTGAAATACAAAGGAAAATAGTTTTAAGGTTACCCTCAAGTAAATAGATAAAAGAATGGATATCTTTCTATGGGAAAAGGATTTCTCTGGTTTGCATTATGTTTAAATTATTTTAAGTCTAAGTTAAAAACTAAAATTTGAAATGTAAAATTATCAAAATCTAAAGTAATATTTAAATGAGGATCTTACTTATTCATATTTTAAGAATATTAAATTGAATTAAATTCCTTCTTTTTTTAACATTATCCTTAAAAAGATAACCATATTTCCAAATGAATATTCTATTGTCAAATGCATCTTATTTACTCTATTAATAAATCTAAATTTCATCTGTATTCTTAAAAGAAAACCACATTTCTAGGTCAGTTTTATTTGTACAGATATACTTAAAGATTAATGTTTAGTTTGTTGCATGCTACATAGTGGTATAATAAACAAAAGATAGTAAATTGTTGCCTTCATTTTGTTGAAACATGAAAAATATTTTTTTTTAAAAGTAACTTTAGCTTTATTGCTTCAAGTGGCTTGTACTTTGTCATTTTTTAAACGAGTTTCTATCTTAAATTGCCCTATAAGATTAAGATTTTGAAATTTTTTACTGTTTGTCTTGTATGTTACGAAATTATTTCTTGAGAGATTTAACAAAATTGATATTCATTTGAATTTATCAGTTATTATTTTTATACATTAATTTACTAAAAATTGTATTGCTATCTTGTTAGTTAATGTGACTATCGACTCCTGTACTTTTAATCTATTTGGATTAATGCCCACACCTTTGTTGTTATATTCATAGCCTCTCTGCTCTTATGCTCTCTGACTTACTTTGCTTAGATATTTATCAAGAGCCTCATGAACCATAGATGTGACAAGAGCAAGTATTTTTATGCAGCGAACTGATGTATAAAAGTAGCTAAGGCCACTTAGAGCATAATAAAACTTCACAGACACTATGCAGTAACTGAATGAAAAATGTAACTTTTTATGGCAGATATTTAGTATATATCATATTAAAAAGCATAACAGAATTCAAAAATTCAGAACTGAATTTACGATTTAGTTTAGGTAAGTATGTAGTTATCATTCTGCTGTACAAATACATACATACCAGATACTAAATCCAATTACTTATAGTTGCTTAGCTGCAATATTTCCTGAAAAATAATGAAAGTTCGAATCTTCTCCTAGGTACCTTTTTTAAAAAAATTTATATTAGGAATGAATATTTAACTCTAAAAACATTTTCGTTGCTAAAATGGTGGTAGGAAGTCATGTCGTTCATGTTATTAATGCAGTATTTTTCATTACTATTAATTGTGCATTTTATCTAAACAAGTTTTTTTTGTTTTTTTGCTGGCTTTGTTTTATGACATATCAACCTTTTAGGTCTTATAAGGCTGAAAACAATTTTTTGATAAACATTCGTTTTATCCACATGTAGCTTTTTTCGAATAACACAATATGCACTACTTAATCCATAACTGGAGGGAATGTGGGTATTCATACTTTTCCCAATTGTGAACACAAATGGATTGACTGACATTCGAACTTGTGTATTACGATTCCGAAGTCAAACTGCCTATCCATTGTGTATTAAAACAAGTGAATTATATAGAATGACATCTTGTTTATTCTACATAATTACACAGCAATGCAAACATGATTTTTAAAAGTGATAGAAATTGTACAGTAATTTATTAATAGATACCTATTGTGTGCGTGCACACCTTGATCTACAAAGAAGCTATCATATAATTTTTTTCTACGAAATTGGCACTAATTAACGTGCTAGAATCAGTCAAATCAGCAGGATAGAATCTTTTTGTTGCAGATTTACATATGCTCACTTGCTGGCCTATATCTAGATTTCTCTTAAAGTTATTTTCTCAACCAATATGTGTAGCTAACAATTTGAGATAGACTTTTTGATTTCTGATGAAAAAGTAAAACAAATCACTCTTATGAGTGAAGAAGTAATAAAACTTAGTATTAGTTATGAAATATGAAAATGAATTAAAATGAAGCATAGTCTTTATATACTAATTTAGATTTATATTTACAGCAACTTAATTTAGATCCAATAATTAAGTATTTAGTTAATGACAGAAAGCAATTTTTAAACAACTGTGCATAAGATATTTAATGCTTTCTGCATGTTCATTTTAATAATTAAATGTAGCCCTAGACTGAAAATAGTTGTTTCTCTTTGTATTTACCAAATACAGTTCAAATAGGAAATAAGGAATTCATACCATTATTCATGAGAAAATATAACAAGATTCTGATTTTATGTAGCTGATTGACTTAAATTGGCTTTATTTTTATAGTATTTTAATTGTATATGAGGAATATTAGGATAGAAGAATCAACTTAAAGAGTTAATTGATGCCATTAATTTAAAAGAAATCAGTATCTTATTTGCAATTGTGCAACTTGTTTTATTTGTTGCTACCACAAGAGAAATGCAAGACAGGATGGTCTGATGTTAGTTTTCAAGGTAGAATAGGCAAAATTACATGCCAATAATTTTTTCTTTATTCTCTTTACTCTGACATGTTTATACAGAGTTTCCCAAAATAATGTCCAGCAGAATGGAATGGCGCTTTTGCTCACTCCCATTTTTATGTGAGAGTTTATCTGGAAGCATCTATGCCAAGCAAATAGATTGGAAAAAGATGAAGTATGGTCTTTCATGTTAAATTTGACACCTATAGATTATTTTTTTGTGGAGGTTTCTAAGAAATAAAGTTTACTTTTAAAAAATAATTTAGAGTTGCAATTAAAGAACAGTGTCTTTTAATGCTAGATAAGATGGTATTGGATGAGTGCTCTTCTAATTCACCCTGTTAAGAGATATGCCTTGGACAGAATGGATTCAGTTTGAATGCCTGAAGCAAAGCAAGCAAATTGTGTCAATTTCTACAATAAGCAGTTTTCTTTTGGAAACGTATCTATTTTTACTCTTGATTTCACTATTAAATCTTTGAATATATCTCTTGACTGTGTATATTGTTTCATTGTTAAAATCAATAAACTAGACAAGTTATAATGATCCAAAGGCTATAAACATAATTTGGGGATATCCTGTATACAGATGAGAGAAATACATGCTTTAAAATTTTAAAGTGTGTGTGTGTGTGTGGTGTGTGTGTGGTGGTGGTGGTGTGAATGTCATTTGAA
>JAYKTE010412788.1:0-10540 GCA_036873565.1 Xipholeptos notoides
ATATATATATATATATATATATATATATATATATTTATTAATAAAAAAAAAAACAATTTGTGGGGAGTTCTTGAAAGTTCTGTCTACACATTAAAAACACTTTATCATGGTTATATGAAAATCCCTTAGTTCAATGGAAGATTAACCAGCCTTTTTTCTTAGAGATAAATGGCAAATGGAATTTCTATATTCAGATTCTTGAGAGATAAAATGTGACTGTTTTGAGAAAAAAAATGACTTATACATTCTTCATCCGAAAAATTAAATTCAGCTTTGGATTCTCATATACATTTTAAATATATGATATTGATATATATATAATGGGAAAATATTCAAGTTTGTATAGAGTATTTAAAAAAAAATCAGTGTTATCATCCATCTTATAATTATGAAATATAAAAACTCTACGGGGAGTATTAAAGAATACACATGTATTTTAGTCGAAATTTTTTCCACTGTCAAAAATTCATCATTATTCAGGAGTTTGGTATCTAGAACAGTTAAATGATGACATTGAATTATTTATTCATCAAACTTAAAAAAATTATCTTTGAATTCAAATATAGTAAAAACCAAATATACTGAAATATCACACAAACTTGATTTAAGTTTCCAAATTTAGTTGTTACTTTTTTATGTCCTTTGGCTTAAATTTAATTTTTTCTTTCTATTACAGTATAAAGATGCCTTTCTTAAAGCAAATCCAGATTATAGATGGCATAACAATGACAAATCTCATATAATGACAACCAATAATTATACTATAAATCCCGATTTGCAAGGTTTGGACAGAAATTCTGAAAAATGTGAGTTTTGAAGGAATATTTTTTTGCAAAAAATTAGTCCACTTTACTACAAAGGTTCTTCTCTTAATTTGTTTTTTTCTTCTTGGACTCCAGTTAATTATTAAGCATATCTCTGTTTTATGTTCTTTCTTTAAAAAAGAGGGAAAGCAACCATTACCTTTTTATAATACAATCATAGCATATTTACTAATCTCATCAAATCAGCAGCCATCAAACTATGTGAAATTTTTAAAAAAGACCAAATTTAGGCCTTTTTCACCAGCCTGTATCTCATTTAATTAAATTCACTTTTAGATTTAAAAAAATATATAGCGATAAAGAGTAAATCTCCCTCTTTTGAGTGATTTTTGTTCTTTATTTGTGAAATAAAAATTTTATTTTACTGGTTTTTTTTGGGTTTTTTTCCTCTGACACCATCATGTTAGCAATAATTTTGACATGGTCTGCTAGCTTGTCACATTTATTTTTATAAGAAAATTATAGGCCTTCTTTAACAGTCTCGCACATTTATGCCATACAACGATAAAAAATATCTAAAAACAGCACCATATCAAACAAAGGCTGATTTTTATTTTGGTATAAAAATTGCCACAAATATATAAAAAGAAATGTGTGTAAATTCATTTAAAAGCTTTTTTAGCATTTAATTCGAATCAAATAATGTTAAGAAAATAGATCATAGTATTCTTTGTGTTAATGTGCCAAGCAAAATGAAATACCTATATCTGCAGTATTTTAGAATAAGTCACTTGCTCCATGAACAACATTGAAAAAACTAGAGACCCAAGTTTTCGGCTTTCATTCCTGAAGGAAAGCCGAAAACTTGGGTATAACAATAACAGTCAACACTACACTTCAGTTTCTAATTAAGTGATAAGGAACCATTTCTGTACATTGATTTGTGAATTTTATGTTTGGATTTTTCAAGTATTCAGATATATTATGATTAACATATAGCTGGTAATTTGTTTAGAAATTTTTAAGCAGTTACATCACCGTCATCAGCATTTCTTATGAGACTGCTTTAATACTTAACTTATTGCTGTAAATCATTTTAAAAAAACTAAAATTATTTGTTGACAGCAATTTAGAAATATTTTAAACTTGAAAAATCAAAAAAATTATTTAAAATTGCATAGTTTTGATGTTTAAATTTTTAAAAAGAGCAAAACTCATTTTTCTTTTGCAAATAATTTTTGTTTTCATTAACAAAATAAATATTGATTTAAAAAAAATAGTTTAATGGGTTACACTTGTATCCTATGTTACTCTCATTTAAATAGATTCAATTTATTTAGATTAAAATTTTTGAAAAATTTACACAATCATATTTTTCACAACTTTGCCAAGATTGATCCTTTTTGATAAATGTTTGTTTATTTAACCCATAGCTGGAGGGAATGTTGGGATTCATGCCTTTTCCAATGCTATTAGTTCAAATGTGAATGTAAATGGATCAACTGGGATTCGAACTCACATATTTCGATTCCACAATCCGACTCCTTTGCATATTAAGTCAGTCTGTGCTATGTGGCATAAAAGAAAATGTTGTTCATCTGATGTTACAAACATGAAATTATATGATACATTTTTTAATGGAGAAATCTCATTAAAACTTCTTGGTTATGTAAAAAAATGTTATTGCTAAAAAATGCTATTTGAAAAATTCTATTTTCTTTTGTTAATAAAAAATGTTTGAAAAAAAAATTTTCTATTAGAAAATAGTGTTATTAAAAAAAAATTCTGTTTAAAAGGTGAATCATAATTTGCATCTATTTTTTTTTTTTCAAAGAAAAAAAGTTCATTATATGTTTTTTTTCTTTTTTGTTTAAAATACCCCCAAAAAATTTTTATTTTACACCTGAATTTTATTTTTATAAAAAATAATTTTATAAAAGATTGTTGCTAAAAAACTCCTTTTTTAAAAATGATCCTGAAAAAAACCCTTTTGTTTAATTAAAAATCTTTATCTTTAAAATAGCTTAACTTGTTTCAATGATTTGATGTTTGACTGACTTACCTGTGTAAACACTGCCTGCCTACCATGTAGTTTAGTATCAACAGCCATCTTCAATTTTTACATGGCACTTAAGCTTCTGCCTATTTTGTCCGAAAAAAGCAAAAAATTGGCGAAATTTAGTTCAATCAAGTCAACATTTACTTTTTAAACTAAAAAATTTGAATGGCATAGCTTTAAAAATGTGTCACAAAAACTTACAAATTTATCACAGACATACTTTTTATAATAGATTCCTTTATTTCAGTAAAATGCTTCAGTCAAAGTTCTGTTGATAGCAACAATATGGATGTTCTATTTATGGCAATACAACAAAACAATAAAGATTTTGCAACGCAAGAACTTAAAGAAAATAACAATAATTCACATCCAACAGATACTTCTGCAGAGGTATGTAACTTTATTTTATTTTTCTAAGTTCCTTAAAGCAAAATATTATAATCCATATTTTGTTTTGTATATGAAATCTATATTAATCAAAGTTTGAATTACTGAATTATTTAGAAGAATAAATTTATTTTTCAAAGAATTTAAAACCTTTACAAACAGAATCATGATTATGCTTTAGATACCAAGAACTTCTACAGATCTGAATTAAAATATATCTGAATTAATCGATATAAAGAGGTACTATAAATATGCTTAAAATATAATATATATATAAAATATATATATAATAATATGTAGTAACTAAAATTAGTGATTTGCACAGCCCTGCAAATGCCTCAACATCTTTCTCTAGATTTGTTTTAAAAATAATCTTCTTTATCTACTTTGCTATTTTAGTATCTCTTTCTACCTTTTTCCACGTCAGAAAATTATTCATTGCTTTAGAATTCATGCTTGCTAAAAGTTAAATTAATAAAGATCTGTTTTTCCGTTTGAGTTTCTATGATTCTTCCATACCTTTTAGAAGTATATTTTTATAGTTTATTGGAAAGAATTCACTATTATTGATGATAATTTGGTATATTTGTAACTTTATTTAAAAGTATATAAAATCTACTTTTTGTTTTTTATTCATTTAGTCTTCCTCCTTAAGTCAAAAGGATAAAGTTTGCTCATCAACCATTATAAAACCTGAACAAGAAAATGAGAACAAAAATCTTGATTATGAAATGAAGCAGAATGATTGGTCGTGCAAAAACGAAGAGAGCTATATTGAAACACCTCACAGCAAATTCCCCGAATATCCTGCCAAAGACTTGTCTTCGCCTTCCACATCCAGTCCCACTCATACATGTAAAGATGGCAATGAATCTGACGGCAGCAAAAGTCATCAGAGTGATACCAGTGGTGATGTTAATTGGCCTAGAACCAATGGCCTTGAAAATTACCGAGAGGCTCATATGCCGACACGTAAATCCAAAAGGGCAAACAAAGGAGCCATTTATAAGAACCTTATTGCTACTGGTGCATTACCTGCCTCCCGAGAACGATTAGCTGAGATTCAAACCATATACAACGTTAACTTTGATGACGGGTAAATGTCTTCTGTGTTGTATTTATTTTCTAATATATTTTAACAATTACTATCTTATTAATTGATTTCTCTTTATTCTTTTTTCTTAAATCTTACATAAAAATTCCCTTTAACACTTGTACATAAAAAATAAAATGTGCTTATGGTCCTGGTTATATATTGTGGGTTTCTTTAAGTCCTTGATATTAAAAACCTATATTTTTAACTATTGCACTAAATGTATTTCTCTAAAAATGTACATTATGGTGGGGGTTGAAAGTATTTTTATTTGTTATTATCCTTTATTCTAAAATAATTAAATTGGATTAATATCATTTGCACCTATCCTTGAATTTAATACTATATGCTATGCAATTAAATGAACATCCAGAGCAGTTAACTTTGCAATTATCATCTATTTATCTAGATATCAAATTAAAGAGACTCGAAACCATGAACAGTCCTTTCGAAAGCTCAAACGAACAGTTTCTGAATCTGACACACAGTTTGATAAACGTTACAAAACTGGGTAAGTTTTTTTGCGTTCTAAATTAGACATTCATTTAACAGATTTCCACTATGTCTTAATAAAAATTAACTTTGGAATTCATAGGTGAACTGGAACATTGATAATGAAGCTTGAGCTGTCAAATTTTGCATTCATTAATTTCAGTTCTTATAAATTACTGCATTTAATTCTTAGCAGTGTGAACTGTCAGAAACTAATATTGTTTGGTCATCTTGTAGGTATATTCATATCATGCCTGGCTTCATATCTTTGAAATCTTATTTCTACTTGTGAAATGTATTCTCAACTTTTATTTTTTTTAAATATGAAGATATCATTGCTGAAGGCTACCAAAAAATGCAAACAAAAGTTTGCTTGTTTATTTTGAAATCAGTATCTTTCTTTTTCTATTCTAAGGGAATTGTATTTTTCCCCCCACAACTATGTGGTGGTGCCAATAAAAACAAACTTATTTTTTAATTTAAAGTAGGCTCCGCCAAAACAAATGCTGACCAAACCAATTTTTAGACAAGAGTCTGTTTAAAAGAAGAAAGATGTTTAATTTTTTTCTTTATTGAAAAGTTCACAAGATTTTACATTAAATTTAATTTAATTTCCTATTAAAAGAATCTTTCATGAATAGAATCAGCAAATTTTCTATTATTAGTTTCATACATTGTACTAGTATTTACAGCTTGCAGTTAAGTGGGGTTAAAAAATGGGGATGCACCTAGAATGCAACTGAACTTATTAGTCACCTGTCATTTTAGGAAAATGTGAAATGCTTCTGTTTTTTTAATACTAACTTTTGAAGACATATTAGCTGTTAAATGTTCTCTATTAGAATTATAGATAATATAGTTTCTTTCTAAGATAAATTATTTTATTGAGATTCGTAAAAACCAATATTATTCCTTTGTTTTTTCTTTTTCAATTTATTACTCTTTCAGAGACTTTGATTTGGATGCTAAAATTGCTACACTTCCGGCTTGCTCAATGGATGTTTTAGAAAAGAATCGAAAAATTTCTGTTCGGCCAAAACTTTCCCCTGAAAATTTTCGACGCACATCTGGACATAACTCTACTCATGGCAAGTAAAAAATGTACTCTGTATGTGTGTCTGTTTATCTGTCTGTCCATTTTTCTAAATACAATGTGTGTTAGACATATCCCAATTTTTTAACCCCTCTTAATTTCAAACTCAAATACAATGTATAAAACTAATAATTTAAAAAATTATAATTATAAGGCATGATATTGGTAGTTTTGCAGCTATTAAGATTTTCAAGATCTTTCTACCAAACTTGTAGAAGAATTCCAAATTTATGTAAATTATAAAAATGTTTTAGCAAATCCTTTTAATATCCCAATTGTATTGAATGCAAATAAAAGCAGGTTTATTCTACAACAGATTGCTAATAAAGTCATATGGATACCTGTTACAAGTGTTGATGTTGAACTTTAATTTTCTCAGTATAAACATTTAATGAATAAACAAATTGAAAATCTAACCACTGAGAATACTAAGCAATTTATAATGTTTTACTTCAATGGAGACTTAGAAAAAAGATTTAATGAATGCTAATAATATGCTTTATAATCTGGGGAATATTCAGTTTTAAATTTTGAGCTGTTTTTCAATTTGTGATAAATTTTATGTAAAGTTTGAAATCATGTTTAAATTATGATTGAATTACTGTTTTGCAAAAATTATAATCAATATTTTTGATATACTTTGAATTATTAACAATTTTTATAAATTCTGTTAATATCTAAGGGAAAAATTACATCACAGATCATTTTGCTGATCTTTATGACATCACAAGTCATTTTGACATTGTTTATGAAATCATATTATCTATAATTGGTTATTACTTATTCAATGATCTTTAGTCAGAAGTGAATTTATTCATTCTCTATTTACATTTTTATTTAGTTTTAATTAATTGGGTGAGCATAAAAATGTAATTTTGGTTTCTTGTTATACTTTAAAGATGAAGATCATGAATGAGAATAATAAAAAAATTTCTCTTAATAAGAAGTTATAATGAACAATTCTGGTTAAATTATATTTTCATATTAGAAAGATATTTCCTTATTTTTTTTCAATAACATGCATTGTGTAAATATTTGACTATCTACGTAATCCAATGATGATTTAATATTGGGGATCTGATTAACTCTAATTTTCATAAAATTGAATTTATATCAATTTAATTCAAACATATTCATTATTCAGATTACTAATATCTCAGATTTCCATATTTTATGAAGTGAGAGATATCTAGTGTTTCTAAACCTTTTTTTATCAAGAGAAGTCTTTTTTGTTTTTGTAATAAGAATTTTGATTAACCTTTGTATTTGTTTTACACATTAATTTATTTGCAGTAATGAAAACTGACATGCTTCTAGCTCCCCCACGTCGGCAGAGGCACCTGGTTTCTTCTCCCATGATGGGCAGTCGTAAAAGAAAACAGTCCAAGGATTCAATTTTGAGAATTGTTCCATTATCTGAAGAATACAGACACCCTCTTTCAAGTAAGAAATAGTCAAATAGGCATCAATTCATTTCTAAACTAGGAAGAAATACATGTAATTACTATCTTTATAAGTGAGCTGTTGGATTTTAATAACTTTATAACTAATTCTTTATTACCTTCCTTCCTTCTATCATCTTCTTCCTCTATCCTTTTTGATAATTCCTATCACTTCACCCTGCTCTTTTCAATCCTAATTATCATAAAAACAACAAAATAATCTCTCTTATAATTATGAACGATGCATATTTATTTATTTGTATGTATCGAAGATTGAATGTGAAAACATGTAGTCCCAGCTCCTCAGATTACCTTCATTATTTTTGCTTTATCAACTGAACTATAATGGCTATACTTATGCAAATATACTTATATTCCCTTCAACAAATGTACTACATTTTTTTTGCTATTTATTTATTAAGACTATTTTACCAACTTTTCTGATATTAAAACCTGTTATTTTTAACAGGCATGCACTGAACACTATTGTTTAAATAATTCAAATTCTTAATTTATTTATTTGCTCACTTAAATTAATACTTATAACAACATAATAAATATATTGATCTACCATTTTTAGGCCTCCTGAAAATTCCATTGGCGACGTTTTACCTTCATCCTTCTATGAAGTCCTACCAAGACCTTTTGGTTAAAAAATCAACATTATCCAATCCAGATCAGGCAGTTATCATGTCCGATGACAGCTTTGAATACAAAGAAGAGGACTCTTGTGCCACTTTAAAAGTAGAACCATACAGTGGAACTGATAGAAAGTTCCCCACTACCAACATATTTCCTATTGTCACTGCCATTTCATTTTTAACAGAAACAACGACAACAACAGCAAAGATGGTTGCAATTAACTGCCCCAAAATTACTATTAAAACAGAAAATTCCAGCTTCCACTCTTCAACACTCAGAGCAGATTGTACATCTGTTGCAACACTATCCAAACCTACATGTTCTGTTCTTGTGACTCCATCAATGTCCAGCATACATCAGCCCTCCGTGAATTCTATAGATATTTCATTGAGATCTTCACAAATGACTGATATCCCTTCACAAATGACAGCAGCCGCAGCAACACACAACTCAAATGTACCATTGGCTACTGTTGCTGCTACTGCCACTGCCACAGTATTAAATGAGCCAACACAACATCCTGCACCTTTGGAATTGGGGTCTGCTTCTTCTGGATTGCATGTTTCTGGAGAATTGAAAGTAAAACTTGGGAACCAATCGCCAAAGCAATCGAAATTGAACGAGAATTCAGAATTTAAGCTCTGGATCTCTAATTTGGCTGAGGCAGCAGAAAGGGCCGGACAAATTTCAGTTTGCTAGCAGATGGATTACCTACCTACCAATCAGGATTTTTTTTTTTTTTGTTACTGTCTAATGGACCACAAAAGTTACATGGAAAATAAAGAAAAATTTTGGTACTTAAAACTGCAGTTTTCCAGCATTTTATAAAAAGGTACCTCACAAAAAGTAACCAACAAGAAAAAATTTTATTTAGGCAGATTATAATAGAAACACTCGTTATTCAAAAGTTAAAAAAATACTTAAACTTGACTACTTTATTTTATTTGGTACGTGGCATTAGATTAATAATCCAATTTTGTCTTAAATATGATATTTTGAATAAAATGTAGACATTAGTAAATGTGGAGTGGGTGGGGATAGTCAAATAAGGTATGGAAAAGTAAAATTAGATTTTTAATGGAAATGTATTCGGTGCATTTTTAAGATAATTTTCTATGAATATGTGTAAGTTTTTTTTCATGGAAAATCATGCTATTCCATACATAGTTCCAAATTTATTTGGGCATTTAAAAGCACAAAAGTATATTCTTTCTCATGCCTATCCTTGCATGAAAAACAATCTCACCCAAAATATACATTACTATTTTTCAAGATCCACATACCTAAGTACTTGATAAACATTCATATATGTAAATTCAATTGAATTGCTATATTTTGATGAAAGAACCCATTAATGTCATTGATTCTTAAGTTTTCTGAATGTTGAGGTTATTTATATGTAAATGGAGATACTTGTTTGTTTAAAATACACTTCCTTGAATCTTGAACTTAAATTTTTTTTTATTTCTTAGTGCCTGCAACCTTCCTCATTTTCAATATATACATTTCATTAAATCATGCTTTAAACCTAAATGATTAGGTATAAAAGCATCTAAAAATATACTTTAAATTGTTAAGTAAACTTGTTCAATGTGAAAACTGCTATACACCCAAAAAATGCCACTTGGCTAAGATTTACTCTTACTTTAGCAAATTTCATTTAATAGAATGGAAAAAATTAATTTGCAGGTGTGTGTATGTGCATACATATTTAAAAAACTTTAATAATTCATTAATTATCAATATTATCATAATCAAACTATAATAAATCTCTCTTTCCTTTGGATTATTGAAATAAACAAAATGAAATTTTTTTAAAGGTTCAAAATCCCACTCCACCTTTTATTTTATTTGTTTTTAAATAGATCAAATTTATTCTGAATTAAATGTTGGACAAGTTTGATTTATATTTTGCGAACAGTACAAGAAAAATAGAAATTTTAACATTTGTCAGTTCAAATGATTGAAATATCTAAGACCATCTGCAAAAATGATTTTCTTTTCATGGGGGAAATTTAATGAAACTAGTAGCTTTATTATTGGCGTGCATGTATATATATATATATATATATATATATGTGTGTGTGTGTGTGTGTGTATATATGTCAAAGGTTGAAGGTTTTTTAATACCTGCTGTAATCCCAAGTACTTTTGGGCTACTAAAGTCCATCTTCATGAGGAGATGTAATACAATTCTGATTCTTGGTAATATCAGTTTGTACATATTTTTGTAAAATCCATTTTTTTTTTCTTTTCATTAGGAGTCTTAGAACACAAAAGTTCTTTTTCTAAATTACTTATTTGTGTAATGATTTTTTTTGTCATAAACATTCTAAAATACTGTTGCCTATTTCAAAATTTATTTTGAACAAACATTTTTATGCCAAGTACTTCTAGAATATCTTTTTTTCTATTATTTTCAGCTCTATAATGATAGTATTATCTGTCAAAATTCCTTTCTCTTAACTAGAATTCTTGATAAAACCAATGCTTTAGGAAACTCTTTATTAGCGGACTGTTGTCCTCATCTTGAATTAGGTGTTATTACACAACGTTTCGGCCAAGTAT
>JAYKTE010412899.1:0-10539 GCA_036873565.1 Xipholeptos notoides
TTCTGTTGTACATCAAATCTAATATATATATATATATATATATATATATATATATATATATATAGAGAGAGAGATAGAGAGAGAGAGTGAGAGTGAGATAGATAGTTAGATAGAGAGATAGATGTTAAGAGAGAGAAAGGTTGATAAATATATATTTTAACATACAGGTATGATAGTAATTTTCCAGTTCATCTTAATAATTATTTTGTTAGTTTTTTTTTCATTATAATAGATCTGTGAAACCAAGAATCCTTGCCGACCCTAGGAAGCTTTCACTCCAAACCGCAATTGCAGAGTCTGTGGGTGCCCTATGCACGGGCCTGGGTATTACATGAAACAAAGAAATCTAACACCACAAATAGATAGATATATAAGAACACACACACTTAGACGTATAGAAAGGCACAACTTACTTTGCTGGGTTGTATAGATGAAAAGCATTTGGCCTTTTATTACAATGATAGATAAAAAGATATTCACTAAAAAAAAAGCAGATGTCATAACAAAAGACATTGCTTTTTTTTTCCTAATTTTTATTGTTTTTTATGCAGATGGGAGAGAAAGTTAGATTTTAACAATATGGATTATTTTAAAGCTAAAATCTCCGACAGCGAAAATACTTTTCTATTTTTCTTGCTTACTTTTCTTTTGAAGATGTGAACAGACAAAATGTTGAATTTTATTTTTTATTCTAGTGAAGGGATCAACTTCTATCTGTTGGTTGTGAAGGTAAAAAAAACAAAACAATCTCAGTATATCAGAAAAACTCATGTAAGGTTAATGAAAAGTTAGAAGTTAAAGGTCAAGTTTATAACATGAAAGCATCACTTGATTTAGAATATCATAAACTAGTGGAGCTACCAGACATTGTCTGGTATGAAGTGAGTAGGTAAATTAAATTACATCAGTTGCGGGCCTCAAGGTCTATGCCACTCTAGATGTGTCATTCCTTGACCTACACTTAGGGTGGAAGAAAAAAAGAGGCAAAAAAATGCCAACACTCTCCTGAACATCATACTATTTTCCCCAAGAGCAAATGTTGCACATTAAATTTAATAATAGATAAATAATGAATAAATAAAAGTGCTAATAAAAGCAGTAGCACTTCATGCTACAACAAAAACCATAAAATAAATTTAGACAATGTAGAAATAAATCAAAACTAATTAAATCAAAGATAAGTAGATGAACTAATGATTGTAACAACCACAAATAAAGCACATAATAGAATGGAGGCAATATTAATAAATTCAGAATGGAAAGCATTTGTTATAACTTATGTTATCATAAATTACTCCAGACAAGTTTCTAAGGTTAAATTAAGGGTTTATTTCGGAAAGATACATGAGAGTCTGTTAGTCTCTATTCCAGGAATAGAACTCTCTCTGCCTGTGATATTGCCTGGAGGGGTGTCAGGTCATTCCATTACAACAGCATTACTTCAGAGAAGATAATTTAAAGAATGAAAATGGAGAAAATATATTTTTTTAAGAATTAGGATTTGTCTTGAAATTTTATGGTGTTGATACTTATGTGGCTCACTCTATAAATATTTTTAAAATAGATTCTATTTTATTGATGCTGTATTCAATAAATTTGTTAAGTGAACAAGCATAGCTATAACTATTTGAAATGTTACACTATCTTTAATAAATATATTTATTCATCGGAATGATAAGTTGTCTTATTTTTTCTTATTCAAGTCTCTTCACATAGAAAACTATATTAGATAAGAACTTAAACTTGCCAAAGCTTCACAGTATAATGTATTTCTGAAACACAAACATATCTTAGGTAAGTTATAGCCTGTACTAACTGAAACCCTTTATTATTGGATAGAGAAACACTAATTTGTCTGTTATGCAAGAGATGACTCTCAATAAAATATATCTTACTGGAATGCATAAAATTGAAACTAGTAAGAACAACTTCCATTTTTAGCTGAGAAAAAATAATCAATAAGCACCCTTATTCCACATACACCAGTTGCATGTCTCTGAAAATATGCTTGTACAGAACTCCTCTAAATCTTTCATTTTGCAGACCTTTTAAAACCATTCAGCCTTTTCTTCTTCTTCCAAAAATAATAAATCTAATTATGATAGAAATAATGATATTCAATCTTCCATTGAGAGTGTAACATTAGCTACAAAATAAAAATTAAAAAAAGGATGAACTACAGAAGACCCTTGTCTATCATAGTTAATTGGTTTCAAAAAGTGCCAGTATTACTCCAAACCTCTGATATACATGATCTATTTTTAATGAACTTTAAATATCAACCTTTGGTTTGGTTTTTTTGTTGCCTTAACATTGTCTTCTTTGTTGTTCTTTAAGAACTTTCAATAAAGCTCAAATAATAGAGTTAGATTTTGAATAATGTGATAAAATATGATTTTAATAAAAATTAAAGGGTCCAATCGTGAAACCTGGGTAGAGAATACCATTCAACATTAACACACACACACACACACACACACACACACACACACACACACATATATATATATATATTTTTTTTTCCCAGCCAACCAACGCTGTTATTATTGACAGGATTGTGTTTGGGAGATTTTATTTTTGACATTTGTTGATTTTACATTCATGACTTCTAGTATAATTTTACTTTTTTCATAAAAGATAAAATATCATCAATGTTGACATTTTCAAACATTGATGATATTTCATCTTTTATGAAAAACAAACAAATATTTCATTGTATTTTTATTAAAAAAACGTATTTTGAGAGAAGCAAAAATTCTATGGGGAAGTATTGAATTTATAAAGGGTTCTTGGCATGTTATGCAGTCATTGTTGTTCTTTTTATATCACATAAGACTATAATAATTTTGAATGGCCAATGCATAGTTAGGATATAAAGATTTGCTCCTTTCTAAATTGTCCATACACTGGTCCATAGTCAGCTAAAATGGGACAAATAAGGCTCATTAACTTGAGAGAGTGACTTATCTAGGTGAAGGCAATACTGATTAAAAAAGCCCGGGGATATAAATGAGCACTTAAAACTGGCCTTGTGCCTAACTTGGTTTGGTGCTCGGCCAAGTAGATATCAAAATGGGTTTGATTAGGAAGAGTTTATTGTGGGTTTGTTGTCATTTTGTTTAGAAAATTCCATTAGTTTTTGGTTACAAGTCAGTATTGCTTTAGAAGGATAGTAGCAAAACTATTAAATCCATAAACTAAAGGTGTGTCCACTTGAATTAGTTGATAGGCATGCAGACTTTATAATCATTATATGTGAGTTCAAATCTAAGTCATTCTATTCTATTTAGATCCAGATTCCTTGAGAAACATATGAATCTACATATTCCCTAAAACTATGGATTAAATAGTGTATCTGGTGTTATTCCAAACTATCTATTGACAAATAAAACCTATCAAAAAGTATTGTTCCCAGCACTAAATGATAAAAAAAAATGATATGTTGTAAAATCATCTAAAGAAACAAACTATAGATTGAGAAGAACAAGGAAAGTGCTGGGTAGGTCAGAAATAATAGGTAAAATTGCTATTAATCTACCCTATATTATTAGAAATACACCAAATAATTTTTTTTTTTTTGCAAAGACATGCCATTTTATAATTTAATAATGAATTTATTTTTGTTTTAGATAAAAGTTTGATAAAAGTAAGATAAAAGTAAATGTGGACAATAATGAAGTTTTACATATAAGAGCTATGTGAAAAGTAATTAGAAGTTCAGGGAGAATTGTATCAGCATTTTAACCTAAATTCATAAAATGGCAAACCTTTTTGAATAAATTGACAAAAAAATTCTCATTTTCAATAAAATCTTCTATTTAATGATTTTTTACAAAACGCCTGTTATTTTCTGCACCACCCAGTACAATTCAACTAACAGCATAAGAAGAGCAGTAGTTGTATCCTTCCTTTGATGGATTTAAAAGGAAAGTAAAAAATATAATTGAATCCATAGTTTGGTTCAAGACAAGAGATAGATACAAGTCCAGTACTTTTTCCTCTAAATAAGAAATATGAAATAAGGTAAAGAAACTGTTAATATGTTCATAGGCTTTTTTTTTCTCTCCTCTCTCCAGGTTTATTACCACTTACCACATCCTCTGAGTTCCTCTAGATTTAAATTCTTCTGAGCTTGGCTATCATTAGATGGCAAAAGGTCAAAACCATTGTTGCAGTAAAGCACTGGATATGTGCTGGGCTTGCGTTGAGAGAACTAAAATAAAGTAGCCGAAAGTGACAGCCTATCAATTGGCTGATATGTTGACTAACCTGAGGTCAGAGCTGGAGGCTAAATCAGGCGGAGAACCCTATCAAACCAGAGAGTATTCTTATTTGCCCTCAGATTCTTTAATCCACCTCTTTAACATGCCTACATGAATTGGACTGCTTGCTACTCTCCTATCTTTCATATGTATATGAATGAATATAGGTGTAGAGCCAGGTAAATATAGATACTTATGCCTGAAAAACAAACTCATATCACACACACACACACACACACAAATGTACACGCATGCAAAATCAAAAATACAAGCACACACACATGTGTATTATAAAACTTTTAAATAGATTATTTAGGAAAAAATATATATTAACATGAACAGGATCATATTGACAAAAAAAAAAGGTTATGATAATATTTCATAATGCTACAAAGTCCATATTATCATGCAATTTTTGTTTCTTTTCTTTATTCATTTACTGTTGACTATTTTTTTAAACTGATATTAAGGTGGATAGCCGGAAATTAGAAAAAAAGAAAAACTTTAGACAAGAAGTTTCTATTGTTTTTAATCAGATATGCATAAATAAAATAATGCTGCCTAAATATACATAATGGAAAAAAGGAAAAGACTCAGAACTCCATCTTGAACCCGTAGTAAATTTTATTTTGACTGACAACAGCTACCTTCTAATAATGATATATTATTCAAAATAAAAAAAAATAGTTTAAACATTTAGTAAAATCGAATAAGATTTAAATGAAATAAGGTAAAAACATCAGAAGATATGCACCATTATATGATATATAAACCAAATTAGGCATGAGGCCAGTTTTACATGCTCATTACATTTCTGGCTCTTCCTAATCAGTGTTGTCTTTCATTAAGTTAACAAGTCTCATCAACCTGGATTTTTAAATCAGTGTTAGCCTTATTTCTAGATGAGTTGCTCTCCCAAGTTAAAGAGCCTCATCCACCTGAAGCAAGTGAAAGTAGATGAAATGGTTTTGATTGGGATTTGAACTCATATAATATGATTCCAGAGTCCAAGTTCCTACCATTCTTCCATCATCACTGCCTTGCACCATTATATGAGTTTAGGTAAAAACAAAAACCTTTTACAATAATCTATTTTCTTAAGATTTTTATATTGTTTGAAAAAATGTATTTCTTCAAATAAATTATGAAATAAAACCTATGTTGTGTTGTGGTGGTGGTGAAAGTAATAAATGAATTGGCCATTATGGTGGTGGCAGTGGTGGTTGTGGTGGTGATGATGATTATGATGATTAAAATAATAAATAATAAGGCTTTTATATCATACTGTAATGTTTTAACTTAAGTTAATCAAGTTTAGTTGCCCAAGTTTAATTTGAATTGAACAAAAATATACAGAAAAATGTTATTCCTTGAACATGCGTAACTTTGCTTGTGTGTCCAGATTTCTTGAACACCACGAATAATCTCCACAAATTCCTCTTCTCATTAAAAAGATATGAATCTAAGGAAGGATATTGACAGTAGTTTCTTGACTGGCGAATATTCTAAAAAAAAAAAAATGATGAGAACTCTCAGCCAGCCTGGAATTGGAAATGGGATATTTTGATGGAACATCAGATGACGAGTCAAAAGAAGCAATTGAAAATTGGTTGGCTATTGATGAAGCAGTGGCAGAAGCTTGAAGGACAGCCTTTAGAATTCTGTCATGCTCCTACCAATGTTGCCAGCATTAAATGAGAGGTAGCAAATTAAGCAAATTTAGAAGAAATCTTAAATTATCCTATAATATCTTGACAAAAGAAGCACTAGAAATAGTCAAATGCTAAATTAATCATAGATGTATGATATAAAAAAAAAATTGTGAAAGGAAATGAATGATCATTGGCATTAAGATACATAGGTTCAGACCCCAGTCAGCGTTTTTCTGCTAATACCATATGAAAAGGTATTCATTTTATTCTACCAGTTATGAGTTGAATAATTAAGTAATTAAGTAATGTTCTTTTCACAATTAATTCACCAAAATAAAAACAATTTTTCAGAAAAGATGTTTCTGGCATTAAATGTCCATAAAAGTTTGATAAAATAAACCAAAATCAAACATTATCATAGGGTTATGTGTAGTTGTAATAACCAAGGCTATTGTTGCAGTACTTTAAGTATATT
Source organism: Xipholeptos notoides (assembly GCA_036873565.1). Classification (NCBI taxonomy): domain Eukaryota; kingdom Metazoa; phylum Mollusca; class Cephalopoda; family Idiosepiidae; genus Xipholeptos; species Xipholeptos notoides. Next base: position 6,390 of record JAYKTE010412899.1, read on the forward strand.
AGATAAGGTTTGTATTCTTACTAATACCATTGGAAAAGGTATGAATCCCTGCATTCCCTCTAGCTATGGGTCAAATAGTGTAATTTATGTCATTAAAAAAACTGTGTGTACAAAAACTAATGTTTACCAAAAATAATTTTTCTTAGCATTAAATGGCCTAAAATGGTTGATATGCCGTAAAACACAAACAAACAAACAAACAAACAAACAAACAAATAGATAAGGTTTGTTTGTTTAGATTAGGAAGATTCCATTTATATCCAGGAATGACAGCAATGAGTCAATTAGGTGCCAGAATTGTAATTTTCTGTGTTATTTAAAGTATTTCAATTCTAATTTTTGGTTAATTTTCTGTCTTTTGAAGGAAGTAACACTGCTTGAGAACTTCTTTGTGGATTAGATATCATTATCATTTGTTATGATGTGGATTTGATATCATTATTGAAATATTCTCTAACTAGCCTATTACTATTCTCTTTGCCTTGAACAATTACACACCAGAATCTGAAGTTCACAATTTGGAAAATAAGTTCACTTGGGACAATGGATAAGCACTTGGGTTTTGGAATCATAGGGTATGAGATCAAATCCCAATCATTCCGTTATGCCCACATTCGGGCTAATACTCTTGAAAAAGTTATGCATTCCCATATATCCTCCAGCTATGGATTAAATATTGCATTTAGTGCTATTCAAACAATGTTTTGAAAAAGGAAAGATATTTATCAAAATTGATTATTCTCTTGGCATTAAATACCAAAAGCTGGAAAGGAAATATTTAATACACATGCTTGTAAAGAAAGTATAGTTACTTACGAGTCTTTATTAAAATATTCCAAAATGGATTTGCTTTTCAATATTTATGAATTGTTTTTAATCTTAAGTACTTTCAAACTCTGGATTTCATTCAATGAAAAATAAACAATTGACTGGTCTTCAGACCTCATATATGAACATGAAAAAGATATGATTATTATTACTATTATTATCATTATTAGAATTAGAATTATTCTAAATGTACAATTTTCAAACCATTTTTGTTGGTGCTTTTTGTTTTGACTTTTTTTTGCAAGGTTCTTATATTTCACAATTTATATGCCCAAAAAGATGAGAGTAAAAAAAGAAGATTTCAATTTCAATCCCATGTTTCAACAATAAATATCCTATTTTTGAAAAAACTGAAAGATGTGTCTTGATAATATTGATTAGTTTAGAATGACTCCCTAAATTTTATAGAATAAGAACAACTTGGAAAATATTTCAGATCCAGAATATTTAATTCTAAATATCTATTTTAGACCCTTCCTTTTCCTAGTAAACAATATTGGATGATATTATACTTTGTACCATATTATGGATTATCCAATAAATAAATAAAATTAAAGAATAATTCTTCTCCAATGTTTTATATTGATCATATTCGAAGGTAAAATCTTATGTGAATTATTGTTGAATAATATTGATCTTTCTGCAAACACTTTAGTCAACATGCAGATTAAATCAAATATGGAAGCAGGTGGTGAAGATTTAGGGAGAGGGGGGGGAGGTAAAGATATACATAGATCTATTTTTTCTATTTAATTTTTTGGCACTAGCTGAATATCATTCCTAAAGAGAGTAACAGATTATTGGGGGAGAAAAAAAAGAGTGGAATATAAAGATAAAAAAAACAAAACCTGAGAAACAAATCAGAGAAAATTAAAGAAAAAAGATTTTTTTTTTTAAAAGTGAAGAAAAATATAATGCCCCAAAGAAAATTTGACAAAACCATAAAAGGAATGAAGTGAAGAAAAATATAAGAAAAAAGAAAATAAAAACAAATAAAATTATTTAAAGAAAAAAAGAAACAAAAAGAAAGAAAAATATAGATTTTTGAAAATTAGGAAAAAGAAAAATCTTTGAAAAAAAAGAGCAAAAATGAAAAAGCGAAATAAGATGACAAATAAAAAAAATTGAAAAAGCAAAAACAAATCAAGACAACATTTCTATCTGACGAGAAAGCAAAAGAAAACATTTAAAACTAGAAAATGAAAAAAATAAAAAAGATATTGTAAATAGTTAAAAAAAAACTCAGAATTCCCATTATTAAGACTCATCTCAAGGATTCTTTCAAATAATAACAAAATTATATATATATTGAAATTTTTTAAAAGAATTTAAAACTACAGAATCAATCATAGAATGAGTGAAAAGAATTTTATGGAAATATGATAATATATAGAATTTTACAAAAAATGTTTATAAATTGTTGGGTTCAAGGTAATAAAAATATGCAGACAATAGTGACAATTTTGGTTCTAGCTTCTCTTTTTACCTTTATTTTCATCGGCAAGTTTCTTTGCTTTATTTAAAATTTTTGGTTTCTGGGGATAAATGAACATACAGTAAAAAAAAATATTCAGTTTTTAGGGATTAGTTATAATCAAAAGTGTTGAAACAATAAAATGTAATCAATTCTACGTTAAGTTTTATAAAAAAATACACTAATAAATATTATGAGATGTTTGATGCATGTAGATATAACATGAAGTTTAGAATCAAACTCTTCTTTTTGTAGAAACTTCTCCTTATATGTTGCTGAGATTGATCAATTATTTTCGCAGCAAAAGTGTTTGGTATTAACCAATCAGTAATTGAATTGGAATCTTTTGGAATCCCATAAATTATACAGATTTGTTAGTTCTATTGATTTGTCAGTATAATTATTGATGAAATCCTAAATTTTTGAGAAGTTGTTTTATAACTGATTTATTTCCAACACTTTTTTCATTTATTTCCTATATTCAAATAAATAAAATTTGCACAAGTTTTTGTGAATAACTTTTATATTTTTTGTTTGAGTTTGTTTCAAATCGGACAGTTTACTCTTAATGCTTAATCAAAACCATTTGATAGTATTTTACAAATAAATTCTGTTTTTTACTTTAAAATGTAAAATCTTTGAAAATTGAAAATTGGTATATCTAAACTTATATATAAATGGAACTTTTCTGTGGGTTTGTGTGTGTATCTGTCAGTGTGTGAGTTGGACTCTGAAAAGGCTGGGCTGATTTTCTAGAAAATTTACAGTTTTACATTATGTGTCTGGGAGTGTACTTAGATAGGTGTTGTTTCAGAATACCCTTGATAGGTATTGAAAATAGAAGAGCTATATTAATGTATGAACCATTTTATTTTACCACTTTTCGCATTTATTGTCTTTTCAATTTGCTCTCAGAAGAAATTGATTAAACCACTTAATCAACTTTGATGGTAATTACAATTTAGTAATGACTTGCTTTAAATCTTCAAGATGTGATGGATAGTGTCTTCTTAATCTTTTCTTGTGGGTTTCCAATCTACTTTCTATTGAATTTGTGTGTGAGTTATTTGCAAACCAATCAAAAACCTCTATACTCTTTCCCTGAGCCATTCTTTTGTCAGTTTCACTGTCTGGCATAGAGCAAGGTTATAATGGAAGATGAATTCATTATTTTCAAACTTGTTCTCAATTCATGAAATATAGAAATAATCTACAATATCCTGATAGCCAGAAGCATTAATTGATCTTTTCAATAAATAGATCTTTTGCACATCAGTGGATGAAGTGCAGTTTGAAACTCTGACAGATTGAGGGAATTTTACACTTTTTTCCATACAATTGGAATCAAATCACGCATATGACCTTCTACGGATATGGGGTAATGAATCACAACAAAAATGTATTGAATTTGGATTAATCATAAAAGATCATCTGCCTTTATTGATCTATAGAACAATTTGAAAGTTCTCTAGCCCATACTGAATGCTTTTGTTTTGAATTTAAATGTTAGTAGTGGTTCTGAAACATATATCTTTTTTTTCATTTCACTTAATGAGGGAAGTGTAGACAACAGATGTTATTCCATTATTAACAAAAATTGAAAAGAAAAAGTTATCAATAAAAAGTAAAGTTTCTTTTCTTTTTATTCGTTTTATTTGGGGCATTATGAAACTTTCTGTGGACTTCAATGGGGCTTTGTTTGTTTGTTTGTTTGTGTTTTACGGCATATAAACCATTTTAGGTCATTTAATGCCGAGAATAATACTTTTTTGTAAATGTTAGTTTTTGTACACACATAGTTTTTTTAATGACACAAATTACACTATTTGACCCATAGCTGGAGGGAAT
>JAYKTE010413009.1:0-10538 GCA_036873565.1 Xipholeptos notoides
CGTAGTACGCGAGTTCGAATCGCAGTCCTTCCGTTTGCGTTCATATTCAGTCTAATACCCTTGGGAAAGGTATGAATATCCACTTTCCCTCCAGCTATGGGTTAAATAGCGCAAACTGTGTTATTCAAAAAACGAAGCGTGAACAAAAATAACGTTTATCAAAAATGATTGTTCTAGGCATTAAATGACCTAAATGGTTGATCTGCCGTAAAACACAAACAAAACAAAAATAAACAATTTCAAAGTAAAATAAAAGTATTTATTGTGATGTACAGCTCTGGTCAAAAGTTTTGCAACACCATAAAATTTTTAAGATAATAGTTTAAACAATTTCAAAGAAAAAATAAAAGTATTTTTTGTGATGTACAGCTCTGGACAAACATGGCAAGAAATCAAGTACCGTCTTGAGTTGAGTTCGTTTGTGTTTTACGGCATATCAACCATTTTAGGACAGCGACGTTGGAGCATTGGGAAAACCTTGGTCTTTGGATACGTAGTACACAAGTTCAAATCCCAGTGAAAACCATTCCATTCACTTTCACCTGTCTCGAGCAGATGAGGCTCGTTAACTTGGGAGAATAACTCATCTAGGTGAACAACAACACTGATTACAAAAACCCCACGGATGAGTACATAAAAATGGCCTTGTGCCGAACTTGGGTTGGTGCTCGACCAAATAAATATCATGTATTCAGACAAGTTTCATTAAAAGGAATTTTCATTTTCATTTTTTTAATATTGAAAAGAAAATCATTTTTTAAAAATAAAACTTGTAATTTCTCCCTAAATATACGATATCTATCTACAGGTTTATTTCATCGTCTACGGGTGTTCAGGACACCTCGACAAACAACAAACTCTTTTTCTAGTCAGGATTAAAACCGTACTTAATTGATGTCTTTGCCTCATGATTTGAGGATAATAGCAGTAAGTATACAACCATGACTTTAAGAGTGCTACAATACATTTATTTGAGAGCATATATATTTGTACAATTTTGAATTCAATTATTTCTTAGTCTAGAGTGTGTTTTACTGCCTATCAACCATTTTAGATCATTTTAGGCCTAGAACAAATCAGTTTTGGTAAACGTTATTTTTTTCCCGCTTAGTTTTTTGGAATAGCACAGTATGCACTATTGAAGCCATAGCTGAAGGTTGAGTGGGAATTCGTACCTTTCCCAAGGGTATTAGTCTGAATATGAACGCAAACGGAAGAACTGGGATTCGAATTTGCGTACTACGATTCCGAAGTCAGACTGCCTATCCACTCCGCCAAATCGACTTCCCGCTCTTTGTATAGAAGACTTTTTAGTAGACAGAAAATTGTATCCTAACACCCACGCATCCATTTGATCAGATAGTGAGCACACTAGGGTTTTGACGTTAACAGTAGTCTAAACTGCAGGTGTATGTTTTGTTTTGTTTTGTTTTTTCCATTAGCAGAATGAAAAATTTGACAAGGGACCGATCAGACTTCTGGCAAAATTTGTCACCTTCAGGTCTCCAAAAGTCGTTTTGAATCTAATCAAGTCGTGAAAAAAAGGCAGACAACAAGCTACCATTATCCGTACGTCATCTCACAGATTTCTTGTACTACTATTCTATGTAACGTTGTGTTTGGGGGGGAGGGCCATTATTGTCTCGTGGACGAACGATTGGGTAGGCCAGCAGGTTCGAAGTTGGAAAAGCTTCACTTACTTCCCGAAATGTTTTAGTCTGGCCATTCCAAGTTCCTGTGAGAGAAGGCTTCTTCCATTCCCCTGGTCTCCATAATGTGGTGGCAATTATTACCTCGTAGACAAACGATTGAGACAGCCAGCAGGTTCGAAATTCGAAGGGCTTCACTTTTTGAAATGTTCTTTATCTGACCCTTCCAAGTTCCTGTGAGAGGAGGTCTCTTCTATGTCTCCTGAAAACGAAAGATGGGTAAAACTCAAAGACCAGGGGTGAAGTTTTCATAAAGCTTTATTCTTGGTCTTGTCTCCCGAGCATGTTGCCTCCTTTATCTAAAAAACTGTCCCACACTTCCCTGGAGGTTAACTGCCACTGCTGGTTTGGAAGTACAGTGGCTGACAATATTATTTGACAAATGCAATATCATTACAGTAAATACCATGATTTACCACTAAATATCAGTGGATCTGCCCTTCCAAATAGCTACAGAGACGTAATGTTTTTTTTGTTTTAGAATACTTCAATCAACCTCGCACCGACTGTGTGCTATCGGCAGTTCCAAAAAGCATGGATGCTATTATACAAGCCTTCACTGCTATAAACACATTTCTGTGTAGGGCGTCTGACGACCATGCAAGGTTTAATGACGTCTTTTTCCATCGTCTCTGGAGACGAGCGGCCAATATCATCATCATCATCATCATAATCATCTCAATCAGATATATTACAATTATGCATGTTTAATGTTGAGCGTTTGTTAGTCTTCCTTTGCATCGAAATAGCAGGGATTTTTAACCAGTGCACAATAAGACAAACAGCTTTCGTCTTTTAAATAAACTTTTTAACTCTTGTTTCATTTTCAATACTTTTTAATAAACAAAACTGAAATGATTAATCTCTATTTTTAGATTAACAATGGAATAACTATTTTGATCCTTTTACTTCGTTCTCAAAACAAATATTGGGGGGGGGGGGTCGTTAGTTGTCCACACTGATTTTTTTTTAATAACGCAATGTTAACTCTTTTTAACCCATAGCCGAGGTGGAATGTCGGATTAATACATTTCCCAAGGATATTAGTCCAAATATAAACGCAAACGGGGTGGATTGGATGGTTTATTTAACCAGCATATAAACCCTCATGAGGCGCAAACGGGGTGACTGGGATACAAAATCGCATACTAAGATTCCGTAGTCCGACTGCCTATCCACTTGGCCAAAATCAATTTCCCCTAAGTACTTTTAGAACAACCCTTGTAATTTTGAGGTCGCTAATGAAATCAACAATTTTCTATATAAAAAATGGTTGCAACATCGCAGAATAATAGAAATATGGATTAAAAGAAAAATGCGCTTTGCGAAGTTTAAGGAATTTGCGAGATTGATTACCGAAAAAGAATTCTATGCACTAAGATTTTTCATTGAATTTTTAAAAAGATCAATATCCTATTCTTAACAAATGCAAGGCTGGCTATAAATCAATTGACTCATGGCTGACTAGCTATGGGATAAATGCATTGGAAATTTTGACCTTGAATCAGAATTATCAATTGTATTGATTCTCATGTCAAAAAGATTAGGTATCTATAGTTCAAAGAAAATACTTTCTTGTTCTATTCCATTAATTTACATAATATGGTTTGAATAACTGTACTAAAAAATTAATCTCCAAATCTTTGAAAAAATAATTAGGACTTGACCTCCAGAAGTACTTATTTGAAAATATGAACGTACACCTGTGTCCAATGAACTAGTGAATGCATTGGTTTGACTGGGATTTGAACTTGTGTAATACGATTCCAGAGACCAAGCCTTTACTACCTCTGAAAGTGAATGTGATGGTTTTGACTGGGATTTGAACTCGTGTAATACGATTCCAAAGACCAAGCTTTACTTTTTACTTCCTTAAAGGGAATGCAATAGTTTTGACTGGGATTTGAACACGTGTAATACGATTCCAAAGACCAAGCTTTTTCCACTACTGAAAGTGAATGCAATGGTTTTGGCTGGGATTTGAACTCGTGTAATACAATTCCAAAGACCAAGGATTATCCACTGCTGAAACCTCATTGTCTTAGGATTTATAGTTAGTGCCTGATTTGTTCAACCTGTTAAATTAGGCAAATAAACAAGTTAGTTAGAAATTTTACTTTCAATGTGTTTAGATTGTACAATACTTTCTGCAATGCATGATGCTTGGTCGACTTGCCTCTCAGATAGACCCACAGGAAGATCATCTAACTAGTGAACGGTACCTGGAAATCCAAACCAAATTGTCTATCTTGCAGAGGGAGCATCAAAATGGTGTGTACGATGCACACACATCCTCCGGCATAATGGTCATAGCTATACTCATCAAAAACTGATGTTGGTAAAGGGGGGAGGGAAGTAATTTTGGAAAATTAAAGAAAAGTCAACGAGAACAGTTTAATATGAAATTCAGGGTCTGGAGAAATAGATAGAAAGAAAATGAAAGAAAGAATGAAAGAAAGAAAAAGAAAGATAAAAAGAAAGAAAGAAAAAGAAAGATTAAAAGAAAAAAAGAAAGGAACGGAAGATAGAAAGAAAGAAAGAAAGGAACGGAAGATAGAAAGAAAGAAAGAAACGGAAGATAGAAAGAAAGAAAGAAGGAAAAAGAAAGAAATAACGAAATTGAAGATAAAAAGAGTGATAGAAAGAAAAAGAAAGAAATCGAAGACAGAAAGAAAGAAAGAAAGAAAGAAAGAAAGGAGGACAGAAGAAATGGTAGATAAAAAAGGAAAGAAAGAAAAATGGGAAAAAAGAAGGAAAGAACGAAATGGAAGATAGAAATAAAGAAGGAAGAAAGAAAAAGAAAGAAAGGAATGAGAGACAGAGAAAGAAAGAAAGTAAGGAAGAACGAAAGAAAGAATGAAAGAAATGGAAGATAGAATGAAAGAACGAAAGAAAGAAAAGAAAATAAATAAAAAAAGAAAGAAAGGAAGAACGAAAGAAATGGAAAATAGAATGAAAGAAGGAAAGAAAGAAATGGAAAATAGAATGAAAGAAGGAAAGAAAGAAAAAACTGGAAGAAAGAAAGAAAGAAAGAAAGAACTGGAAGAAAGAAAGAAAGAAAGAACTGGAAGAAAGAAAGAAAGAACTGGAAGAAAGAAAGTAAGAAAAGAAACATGGAAAGAATAAAGGAAAGAAAGAAAGTAAGGAAGGAAGAAAGAAAGAAAGATATGGAAGAAGGAAGGTAACTAAAGAGGAAATAAAAGGTAGAAAGAAAGATCCACAATCTTCCCTAGAGAAAAATGCTGTTTGCTAAGCATGCTCTACTCTTACGTCAAACGTGATAACATTCTGGTAAACTACGCGCGTAATAAATCGCTGGATTTCAAAGCAATCTTTCTCATATCAAATTCAACGCTGAAATGGGTCCAGTAATGATTAAGACTCGTCGGTTTTATTAGTAAATCGTTACCAAACGATTGAGATGCATCGTGTCGGATGGAAATTCATTAAAATGTCAGTTTATTTCAAATAAGTCAAATCTACCCTCGATCTGCCCTCGACAACTTAGTGGATTTTTCGTGAATGACACTGATTTGATTTTCTGAAATGATTTCAGGCTGGCTTGATAAAATACTTTTACTACCATTGATACAACCACTGATAATAATAATAATTCTACTATCATTGATACAAGTACTAATAATAATATTACTTCTATGCCTTTTCCAGTTCATTTTAAAATCGGAATAGTTCAGTTCAAAGTGGGAATAGTTCAGTTCAAAGTGGGGATGGTTCAGTTCAAAGTGGGGATGGTTCAGTTCAAAGTGGGGATGGTTCAGTTCAATGACAATAATATTGTTTAATAAAATTATATTGTCCGAGCTCAAAATTAACTGAATTAAAATAATTTAATTAATAGCAAACTGTAAAATCGCAAAATAGTTATAACGAGTAGGGCTGTGACAAGAATATTCTTTAATAAAGGAATATTGTGACAGCCGTAATTATCCTGTATCAGGTTTTATGTACCCGACACGGTATACACTCGCAAGGTGCATTTTTGATCATAGCACAATGCGATAATTCTTTTGGCAGGTACTCAACAAATTCACGCCGAGAATTTTTTTTTTTTCAATTTAAGATGCATTTAGCAAATAATAAAAACACATTTAATTCTAAAAAGTTCCAAAAATAAAAATGGTGTATTTTTAAGAAAAATAAACGATAATTGCATTTTTATTTGTTTAATGAAATAAAATGAAAATAGAATATAATAATGAAAATAGAATATAATAATAAAATGAAAATAGAATATAATAAAAGTAAAAACAAAATAATAAAAGTAAAAACAAAAAATAAAATAATAAAAGTAAAAACAAAAAATGAAATAATAAAAATAAAAACAAAAAATGAAATAATAAAAGTAAAAACAAAAAATAAAATAATAAAAGTAAAAACAAAAAATAAAATAATAAAAGTAAAAACAAAAAATAAAATAAAGATAAGAAAATAAATATGAATAAAAAATATAAAATAAAAATAAAATGAAATAAAATAAAAATTAAAACATAATTCTAAAAAGTTTCAAAAATAAGTTGTTTTTTTTTTCAAAAATAAAAGATAATTGTATTTTTATTTTTTTAATGAAAGAAACACGATAATTATAAGTCATAATATTTGCTAATGTTTGTTCTTTGACAAAAAGAGAGAAAATTAAAATGAGAAGTCGCAAAAAAAACTGAATGTTTGATGGAAAAAAACTTGAAATAAATGTGAAACAAAGAACCCTTAGAATATTTCTCCTTTGCGCAGCGCTAAAATGTTCTGGCAATTTGATCAATTATTATGTTATGTTTTTAAACACCAATTAGTCACCATAGGAGAACAAAAACAGATTAGCTCAAAGAAGGAGAGAAATAAAGAGAGATATAGTAAGATAAAGAGAGGGAAAGAATGCAAGAAAGAAAAAAGGAAGAAACAGAGAACGAAAGGAAGAGACAGAGAACAAAAGGGAGAAAGAGAGAACGAAAGGAAAAAAGAAAGAACGAAGGGAAGAAGGAAAGAACGAATGAAAGGAAGAAAGAGAGAACGAAAGAAATGGAAGAAAAAAAGAAAGGAATGAAAAAAAAAATGAAAGAAATGGAAGAAAAAAAGAAAGGAATGAAAAAAGAAAGAAAGAAATGGAAGACAGACAGGAAGAAAGAAAGAGAGAAAGAAAGATTACATGAAATAAAAAAGAAAAAAAATCAATTAGTCACCATAGGGAATCAAAACAGATTAGCCGAAAGAAGTAGAGAAAAAGAGAGATATATATAGTCAGATGAAAAGTAAGAAAGAAAGAAAGGAAAAGAAAGAAAGATAGAAAGAAAGGAATAAAGAAATGGAATGAATGAAAGTGAAAGAAAGGAAGAAATAAATGAAAGAGAGAAGGAAAGAAAGATTGAAAGAAAACAAAAGAAAGACATGAAGAAAAAGATAGAAAGGAAGAAAGAAATGGGGTGAACGATAGAAAGAACGAAGGAAAGAGAAAGAAAGAAATGAAATGAAAGATAGAAGGAACGAAAGAAAGAAGGAAGCCAGGGAGAAATAGGAGATAGAAAGAAAGAAATAAAGGATATAGAAGATAGAAAGAAAGAAACAAAGAAAGCACGAGAGAAAAAGAAAGAAAAAAAAGAAAGAAATGGTAGAAATAAAAAAAGGAAAATAGAAAGAAGGGAAGAGAGGAAGAAAGAACGAACGAAAGAAATAGAAGAAAGAAAAAAGAAATGAAAGAATGAAAGAAAGAAATGGGAGAAAGAAAGAATGAATATCTGTGCCAAATCGACTTCCCCAATAATATATGTAAGATAAGACGTATATTTCACTCGTAGAAAAAAATTCTTAAAATCATATTTTCATCGGATTTCACTAAATATTGCTGTGTTAAATCGGCTTGTTTAAAAACCGAATATGAACACAAACCGAACGATTGAGATTCGAACTCGCGTACAGCGAAGTCCGACTGCTTATCCACTGGGCCAAATCGACTTCCCCTTGGATTCGAACTCGCGTAGAGCTGTTCCGAAGTCCGACTGCCTATCCACTCGGCCAAATTTACTTCCCATCGGATTTGAACTCACGTACTACGATTCCAAAGTGTGACTGCCTATCCACTAGGCCAAATCGACTTCCCCTGGGATTCAAACTCGTGTACTTCGATTCCAAAGTCCGACTGACTATCCACTGGGTCAAATTGACTTCCCCACAGTTACCTGTATCGGCATAAGGACTAATCATCCCGTAAATGTGATGATATTGCCTTAATCCATTGGGATGACGGAACGATCCTCATCCCTTAATGGTCAAACTATTTCCAATAATGATCGATCAGTTAAAGTCATCAATATTTCAGTAATGATTTTTATTAGCGGATTGTTGCCCTCATCTTTCTATAGGTGTTATTACACTACTTTTTGGCTAACTCTTTCTCGGGCCTTCGTCAGGTGGTTAACTGTGACTTTGGATAGGGACTCTATCGCATCACGCGCACCACGTTTTGCGATAGACAACAACTATGGATGACAGTGATTACTGGGGATGCGGTTACAACAGTTCCTATCCGAGGTCACGGTTAACCACCTGCCGAAGGTCAGATGAAGAGTTGGCCGAAACCTAGTGTAATAACACCTCTAGAAGTCTCATCTCAATAAATTCTTAAATAAATATAATCATCAATATTTCATCAGAGTTTTCAGTCTACTATTCTTGTTATTGATGACATCTAACAAGCATTTCAGTCGACTTGCTTCAGGTATTATTGGGAATCAGGATTTGTTCTTGCTGTTTTTGTCGCAAAGTAGAAAAAGATCTTCTTAACCGTTTTGTGAAGTTGACTGAGGACAGTGGATAGACAGTCGGACTTCGGAATCGGAGATTTGTAATATTCCTGCCAGCAAAATGGTAATCCAGTGAAGATCCGTTTAGTAGTATTAGGGGCAGCAACAGTAGTTTCCTCAGCAAGATTCGACTGAGATCTGTTTTGTCAGTTTTAAAACAAAGGTGTCTTTGTAGATTCTGGCCTGTGATTGGCTGATTTAACTTTTCACCTGCATACTTAATGGAAGAGCCAAACCATTTTCCTCATACCCGAAACGTATCATTATTTCTTTAAATAAAGATGTCTTCGTAGATTCTAGCCTGTGATTGGCTGATTTAATTTTCCCCTGCGTATTTAATGGAACAGACAAACCAGTTCATTCATACTTCCCGAAAAAAAAATGTGCCCATTGTCGCAAAAATATCGTAACATTCAGTTTGTTTAATGGTTAAATACTTAGAGCGTATATTTTCCTTACGATTGATAACTGAAAAAAATCTATTTTCTTAGTGAATTTATTCTGTGATAAATTTGAAAGGTTTACTAAAAGATCAAATAACTGTGTTTAAATAAATTAAATTATCATCGCCCATCGTCTAAAGAAAATCAAATTACTGCCTAACTCGCTTTGTCTATAATTTTCAAATGTAAAAGTTTTTTTTAAATGCTTTTCTTGACTTATGTTACCAAGAGATTTAGAAAAATTGAATTATTTTTATACTGAGCGTAAGGTTTCTCGCTGAATTCTCTTTAATCTGTTATCAAAAGGGGTTTATTGTCTGGTTGATATTTATTTAAAAGATTAACAACAGATTTGAAGAGCTCATTTGCAAAACCGTTAAACGCCACCTCGGTCTATATTAAACTGGGGTACGTCATTTTGTGCTTTACTTTGTCTAGCTTTTATTGTCATTATCATTTGTCTGCAAAAGTCAACAGAAACCGTTACTTAATCCAAAATTAATTTTTTAATTGGATTGATTTCTAATATTTTCACTAGCAAAAAAAAAATTCACAATTTACAGAAAATGGCTAACTTGGATGGATCTATTTTTGGAAATTAACTCTTGATATATATACAAATATATATATATATATATATATATATATATATAAAGATATATAGATACATACATACATTTATATATATGACGTAATCCAAAATGTATACTTTAATTGGATTGATATCTCAGATTTTCATAGGCAAAAAAAAAATCACAATTGACAGAAAATAGATAATTTAGATGTTGATAAATAAAAAATGTTGATAAGCCGTAACAAACAAACAATTTAATTTTTGGTATCAGTAGTGCTTATTCTGCTATAATTTTTTAATCTATTTTTAATATTATATTTCTTATTTTAAACTTTTTTTTTGCTTCTTGTGCGTGTTTTTAGTGTTAGTTAGGAGTTGGTAAATTTGCCTGCTGGTCAAAAGTAGCTCCTCATCCGATTAACAGGAATGTCGTTGATTAGCCGGGTTAATTGGCGTGAGGACCGGTCACATTGACGCGATTCGACGTGGCACCGATAAGGAAAAAAAGCAACAAATCTTTGGAAAACGTTTGATGTGATTTATTGGCTAGGAAAGAAGATTTCTTTCTTTCTCCTCGAGTCAAAAACACTTGTTGAACGAGAGGAAAATGAAGAGGGAATTTGTACTAAAACTCTGATAGCAGCCAGGGCCGGGTGAACGTAATTATGGAGAGGGTGGTGGTGGTAGTGGTGGGTGTTTTTGGATGGTAGTGGTGATAGTCGTGGTGGCGGTGGTGGTGATAATGATGGTGGTGATTATGGTGGCGGTTGTTGTTGTTGGTGGGTAGTGATTATGGCAGCGGTGGTGGTAGTGATGATGGTGGTAATGGTGGTGGTGATAGCGGTGCGTGGTGATTATGGTGGCGGTGGTAGTGGGCCATATGGCCCACCTGCACTGATCTCTGCTCATAATTATTTATCTCTCTTTAAATAAATACATCTTATCATTTCTCCCCAAAATTCTCTCTCATTATATATATATATATATATCTATATGT
>JAYKTE010413120.1:0-10538 GCA_036873565.1 Xipholeptos notoides
ATCAGGGCATCCTTCGATTCCCAGATATAACCAAACCATTTTTTTCAGTAAGTAGTAGGTATCTATGTAAACAGTATGGATTTTGAGATTAGGCCGTGTCTTAAGACTCTAAACATGTATACACGTGTGTGTGTTTGTGTGTGTGTGTGTTTGTGTGTGTGTGTGCTTGTGTGTGTGTAAATCTTTCTATGTTTTTATCTATGAAATACTCTTAATATATATATATATGGGTGTGTGTGTGTGTGTATGTGTGTGTGTGTGTGTAAATCTTTCTATGTTTTTATCTATGAAATACTCTTTATATATATATAAGGTTACGCAAAACTCATGCATTTTTAAAAACTTTTTTTTTGTTTAATCCTTTCATTTTCATTTTAATTGAAAGAATTAAACAAAAAGAAAAAGTAAAAAAAAAGTAAAGAAGAAGTTTTTCGCCACTCTGTATGTTGAGTTCCACGAGTTAAGTAACATATTTGCTTCCTCTCGTTACCTAACCTACATCCCTGAAAGCCAACACCGACCAGGCTAGCTGCGCAGCTTAGTCGGAAAACTTCCTCATGTTAGAGCTACCCCATTCAGTTAGTTCTGGTCATCTTGGTATCAAAAGTCAGTTGGATGGTGGAAACAACTCCTGACTCGGCTCTTAGATAAGAGTTATACCTTCTCGTAGGGAAAATTCCAACCAACAGGGAATGGGTGTCAGTGGTTGGAACCTTGGTGCGAATAATCATTTTCCTTCAAGCTATGTTTTGAATAATGTAACTCGTTGTTACTCAAAATGCGGGTTTTTGAAAGATATAATTATCACCGATACTAAGTGACCAAAATGATCGATATGCCGTTGAACAAACCAAGCCGAGCCATTCAGATCAAAGTGAAAGCATATTCTTAAGCCAAAAACATTATTTGATTAAGTGTGAAAAGATATTTTGTAAGCCGGAAAGTGCATTGCTCTCAACTTGAGTTGAGAAGTGTCTTCATAATCTGTAAACAGATTTTTCTCAAAATCAGAATAATATATGTATATATTAAAAGAAATAATAAAAAAGATAAAATCCTATGTTTTTGAAGAAAAATTGTTTTTGTCATAATGCGAAAACAGTACTTAGCAAGTAATAAAACTGTTCACCACAAACCGAACTAAATACTTGTTATTTCAAAAATCGCGCTAATCGCAAACAAGCTGAACCGAGAAGATTTCCTTGATACATAGAAGCGAGTGGAAATCATTTTTGTCTTTTGTATTTAAATTGGTTTGTCTAAATATCTTGAAATAAGTATAAAGGTGAGTAGAACTTATTTAAGTCCACGATATATAAATTGTCTTTTTTTTAAAAATAACTCCAAATATATATAAAAGTGGGTATAACACATTTGTGTCCTTGATATTTAATTTGGTTTGCCTAAATAACTGAGTGTGATTTTTTTCGTATCTAAATTCCGTAGAAAAATTGTTATTTTAAAAGATTCAAAAGAGCCTTATATTCAATTGGAAAAGTTACACAAATAAACTTGTATTTCTTTAGAGCAACACCAATATAAGGAAACAATCTTGTAGTTCTTTGGCAGTTGGAATATTCCATTTTAATTCAGAGGGATTAAAGGGCACCACGCGTGTACTTAGCAGTTGGAATATTCCATTTTGATTCCGAGGGGTCAAAGGGCGTCACGGTCGTTAACTAACAGTCGGACAATGAAAATTATAATATCGATTCATATTTTTTCTGGGAAAGCTACTTTTGTGTTATATCAACATTTTCGGTAATTTAATCTGTATATAAAATGTACAACAACACATCTCTGTTCTTTTAGACAGCCAATCTTGGCAAGTTAGGTACCGAATGGGAGAACAGAACCTTCGGATGTTTCAAATTATCTATGTATATATTTAAACACTGTCTGTGCGATAAACTACACTCTAAGGCAATCAATCTTGTCAAATTAGGTACTGAATGGGGGCATATAACCTGTTCCGGGTTAACTATTCATAAATTTATGTCCTGTCTGTAAGATAGTTTCTCTCCGCCTTCAGCCAGTCAACCTTTGCAAGTGAAGTACGAATGATAACACATAACCTGTTGGTTCATATTAACTATTTATCAATAAAGGTCCTATCTGTCTATGTGACAACTTTTTTCCCCGCTCTTAGGCAATCAATCTTGGCAATTGTGATACCAAATAAAATCTGTGGATGGTTCAGAATACTGTTTTCACTCTCAGGCAATCAATCTTGGCAAATAAGGTACCGAATGAAAGCACATGACCTGCAGATGGTTCATATATTGTTTTCGTTTGATTCGGTATCTTTGTTTAATTTTTTAATACGAGATTTCAATTTACTTATTAAAATCTTTGGAATCACTAAAATTGCCAAATAATCATGACGACTAAGAACGCTAAACTTTATTATTATTATTTGCTAATATAGTTTTTGTCACTTAATTCAAATTCTAAAATTTAATATTTTTTACCGAAAACTGTACAGTAAAACATTACTTTTAAAATTTGTTTATTCTATTCTATTTTTGCATAAAATAGTTAATAGCACAGATAGCTTGCAGTCATTTGGTTGCAGCAAAATCATTTGAATGATAAAATTGCTTATTTGTCTTTTTTACATAAAATAGTTGAAACACGGATAGCTTGCAAACATCTGATTGCAATGGGACCATTTGTGTGATATAATTACATATTTTTCTTTTTTACATAAAATAGTTAATAACAAAGATAGCTGCAATCGTTTGGTTGCAATGGGACCATTGGTATGATAATATTGCTTATATTTCTATTTTGCATTAAATAGTTAATTACACAGGTAGTTTTCATTAATATGGTTGTAACATTACCAGTTTTAAGATAAAATTGTTCATTTCTTTTTTTACATAAAACAGTTAATTACACAGTTAGTCTTAGAGCAACCTTGTGTCGACTATCCACTTGTATATCCAGAAATTGACTCAATAAATTCATTCTTTTCATAGTTTTGCATATCTAAAAAATGGTGAATAGTAGTCGTAATCTAGCCACTCATAAGGCACAGTTCAGTGTTCTCGCCGATGCTTGATAAAAAAAATTTTTCTTATATAAAATTTTAGATTGTTCGGAAAATAATAGCCGATTTTAGGTGGTATTATATTAACATACATTAAATAGTAACATCTTTTTAAAAACATACGTCTAAAATAGTTTAAAAAAATTATTTTCTGAATAACCTAATATTTTGATGTTTATTCTATATCAGAAATACGGAAAAATTAATTAGTAAAACCATTTTAAAACATATAATCTAAAACCAGCCATTACTTTCCTAACAACCCAATATTTATGTTTATTTTCTATCTGAAATACAGAAAAATTAATAAGTAAAAGCATTTTAAAAACAAATCACCTAAAATCAGCCATTATTTTCCTAACAACCTAATATCATACTGTCTATTTTCTATCTGAAATACAAAATACAATCAATTAGTAAAACCAATTTAAAGATGTATCACGTAGAATCGGCCATTATTTTCCGAACAAACTACTATATACTCCAGAAAAAATGGACGTCTTTGTTCTGCAATAAAACGAATTTAGGATATGAGCTGTGAACTTTTTACTTAAAAACAAAAACTCAGTATAGACACGAGTTCAATTGTCGGATTTTCTATCTCATATATATTTTTTAATCGCCGACACTTTGATTCCCCCATTATTATAGTCATTGCAACTTCCAGCTGTAAAACGTGTTAACTAATAGAGCTGAATGGAATCAATAGCCACAGGCACTTCCAAAGAAATGTTCAGCTTTGGAATTGACGGTTTAATTTTTTCTATTTTTGTGGTAGTAATTGCTGAATATCTGTTCATCGCATGAAATTAAGTAATTAAATTACAAAAATAAACCACAAAAAGAACACAAAAAGCCAAAAAAAAGCAAAATAAAAACCCCAAACCAAACAAAAAATCAACAAAAACATACTAAAACCCCATAAGAATAAAAAAAACAACTCTTTATTGAAACCACAGGGGTAGCCTGCTCTCGTTATGTTGACCATGACCGAGCAGAGTGCTGAATCCTAGGAATCTAGGTGACTACTGCCTGACATTTACACACTTGTGTGGTCATCTGACCAAAATGGTAACTGCCCAGGCAAGAAACTGATAGTCACCAAAGGCCGATGACTCCACGCCTGCGCTTATCTACTACTACATAAACACACACACATACATACACACATGCATACACACATGTACACACACACATGCACACATATATACACACATATATATATATGTATATGTGTGTGTGTATGTGTAATATTATATATTATATATGACTTTTTGAGGATCTCTTGTTTAGTATTTTGCTGAAAATATTTATATCCATCCGTGATATAACCTTTGAGTATCCTTGAGTAAAGTATTTGCTAAAAAATAATTTTTATTCAGCTATATCCCTTTTGAATCTTTTTGTGTTAAGTATTTTGTCAAAAAATAATTCTCATTCAGCCATGATATCCCTTTTCTGTTTACTTGTGTTAATTATTTTGGCAAAGATTCTATATTTTTTATTCCGTCATGACATCCCTTTTGAGTCTTTTTGTGTTAAGTATTTTTCTTTAAAAAATTGCTTTATTTATCGAAAGAGATAAAGATTTTGAGCAACGCTGTATGAAATGTTTTGGTCGACTTACTCATAAATGCAATCTTAGATTATATTGAGTAAAAAAAAGAACAGGAAATATCTCCATAGAATTACAGAGAATTTTCTTTTGTTGCTTCCAAAGCATACGGACATGTTAAAAATGTAAACTGCAAGGAAAAACATTCACAGAATAAAAAAATCCTAAATAAATAATAATAAAATAAAACGACCATAAAGGAAACGTTTTTTTAAAAGAATAGTTACGACTGAATTTAATGTTGTTTTTTTCTTTATGAATTTATCCAACGAATATTGATTCAAATTGATTATGTTGAAAAACCGGAAACACCTTTTGGCTTTAGAAAAAAAAAATTGATGAATCATCTGAAAGAAATTATATTGACTAGCAGAAACTTGTTTTTCTTAATTCTATTACTTTAGACTTCATTAAATGATACCACCTGCCAATTGCACAAGAAAGACATTTGTAAGGTAAAAAATTGTAGGTTAAAGATAATCTTTTATTTATTTATGGGCAACAAGTTGAATATGTCGCTTGATAATGAGATAGATTTGACCAAAAAGAAAAAAAACCCATAGAAGCGTTCCATTGACTATTTTGAAGACGTTTATTTTATTGCTTTTCCTTAAAAGCGTATCAACCATTAAAATCATTTAACAGCAGGAGCAATTATTTTTTGGCAGAGTCTTTCTTTGTGTTGGTGGTTAGTGAGCAGGCTTATACATAGGTGGGTAAATGTGGGTATTGGTTAAGAAATTTAAAAGGGGAAGTCCACTTGGGACAGGGAATAGACAGTCCAACTTCGGATCCTAGTCGTTCCATTTGCGTTCCTATTTAGACTAAAACTCTTGGGAAAGGTATGAATTCTCACATTCTTTCCAGCTATGGATTGAATAGTGCATATTTTTTTATTAAAGAATACGTGTGGGAAAAAAGAGCTTTTATCAAAAATGATTGTCCTCGACATTAAATGACCTATAAAACTTTGATATGCCGTAAAACTAAACAAAGAAACAACATTTTAAAATATATGCAAATAGGGTGAGTCTCGGTCATTTTTCAGGAAAGCAAAACTTGCGAACATTTTTTAACATAAACTTTACAATTCGTTATACAGGTTTTGTTAAAGAGAACTATAACCCTCCTTTTTAGGACTTTCTTTTCCATCTGTTCTTGTTTTCGAACAAGCGCCTTTGTCTTGGGATCAAGTGTCTTAATATAATTCCCCAGTTTTCTTCCAAACGCTTTCAGTCCTCCTTGACCATCTTCAGGGATTGACATTTTTTGTCAGTTACATGTTAATTCTTAGAGTGTTTTGATCTCATTTGTTTGTTTTTTGTTGTAGTTTGTGATAGATTTTTATTTTTGCGTTTTTTTTTTACGCAACTTCTTTGGACGTTTTGAAACGGTTATTTGACGAAATATGTTCAGGATTAAAAAAAACTTTGGTCGGAAGAAAAAGAAATAGGCAAATAAATACCAATACTCCCCTGAATATAATACTATAAAGTCTAGACCCAAATGCCTATATCAATCTAGATTTTTCACCTTCAAATAATGCCCACTTAAGACTGTACTTTTAGTAAATATTGCTCCTGTGTGGGATTGAAACACTCGCCTTCAGATAATACTCTCTTAGAACTATACTTTTAGTAAATATTGCCTTTGCGTAAGATTGAAACCCTATCCATCAGATAATACTCACTTAAAACTGAAGAAAATCAACATATTATCCGTTCCAGCGAAATGTCCAAAGTTGGATCATCTGAAAAAGGAAGAAATGTTTATCAGCTGAATTGCTGTGAAGGTAAAAATAACAAAGATGAGAATAATAATCTTCAGATATGATATATTTTCCTTTTGCTAACTGCTTCTATGCTTTAACTGTTTACACCAAAGAAAACTATCACAAACGATTAACCCCCTTTGGTTTCAAATTAAATTCGTGGTTGCAAATATTTTTAAAATTCTTCGTATCATGCTGTGTCACTTATTTGACTTCCCACTCTTTTGATAAATGAATAGGATTTTTATTTTAAAAAAAGAGAAATATACCGTGAGTTTACGAATAGAATTAAAAAAAAAATTTTAAGACTATATTTTGAAATACATATGCATTTGGTGTAGGAACTTACCTATACACATGCATCAACTCTTCAAAACTGTATTTAGATCGAGAGGTATCACTCTCGAAGTCTCAGCCATAGTACGCCATGCTGGCATTACAAACTATCAATATTCACTTCTGTCTGTATTCTGTTATAGGAACTCACCTATACAAATATATGAACTCTTCCAAACGGTGTTTTTTTCGGAATCCTTAGGATGAGGCTTGATAAATTGTACAACAATTTTTCGGACTACTGTCCTCATCCTTTTTATTGACATCTTCACAACGTTTTGGCTGATGAACAGTTCGGCTGA
Organism: Xipholeptos notoides; assembly: GCA_036873565.1. Taxonomy (NCBI): domain Eukaryota; kingdom Metazoa; phylum Mollusca; class Cephalopoda; family Idiosepiidae; genus Xipholeptos; species Xipholeptos notoides. The sequence goes on from JAYKTE010413120.1 coordinate 7,077, forward strand.
ATCGTTGTAAAGATGGCAATAACAAGGATGAGGACAGCAGTCCGAAAAATATTTATTCCCAACGGTATATGTATCGAGAGGTACCATTCTCAAAGTTTCAGTCATAGTACGATATGTTGGCATTATGTACTATCACTCAACATTCTTCTCCGTATTCTGTTTTCTTTTTTAATACAATAACTATCTAACTAATATCCGTGTCCAAGTCTTTCTTAGTGACTTCTTCGAAACATAACAATTTCGAAATAAAGTATAAACTTTTTTGATAAATGAAACGTGATGCCGGTGCCGACAAAGACGCGTTTTCTGCCTAAGAAGAGTGGTGGTAATTCAGGTCCGATCACACCAGATGGCACTGGCACGGGAGACGAGCAGAACATTAGTGAGCCGACGCAAATCGGGTGTCGGTAGATTGTTTGTTTGTTTGTTTTTTACGGCATATCAACCATTTTAGGTCATTTAGTGCCGAGAACAATCATTTTTGGTAAACGTTAGTTTTTGTAAACACACTCTTTTTTTTAATGACACAAATTACACTATTTGACCCATAGCTGGAGGGAATGTGGTGATTCATACCTTTCCCAGCAGTATTAGTACGAATCTGAACGCAAACGGAACAACTGGGATTCGAACTCACGTACTTCGATTCCCAAGCCCGACTGCCTACCGGTTGGCCCAAATCAACTTCCCCTGGTGTCGGTAGAAGATTCCTGCGCAATGAAAAAACCTCCATTGCGCAGGATCATACACAGGCACATACAAACAAACACACAAACATACAAGCACACACGCACGCTAAAGCACACACATACACAAACACACAAGCACACACACGCACATAACTCTGCTCAAACACAAATGCAACCAAACACACACATACAAGCGTACGCACACACACGCAAGAACACATATACATACATACAAATGCATACACAAACGCACACAAGCACAAACATAGAAACAAATAGACACATACCTATGCACACATACATGCATATACACAAACATACACATATGAACATGCTGTAACACAAACACACGCACGCACATACACACAGACACACAGACACACACACACACACACACACACACCTGCAAGTATATGCATTGGTTAATATTAACTCACAATTCAATACTTGAACTGATCAATTCATAGATTATATGGAAGGCATCGATTTCTTCGGCAAAGATGACATTCGTTCACAGAACTCTAATTTCTGCAGGTGACCTGCCACTTGATTACAAATACAAAATTGCATCGAGGTTTTAGCTATGCACACAATCGTTCTATAATTGTATTTCTAATAATGTGTTTATAGAAAGGAACTCTCACTACACATTAGGGGGTTGGTTTGTAACTATTTTTTTTTAAAGAAAAGGAACAAAACTCTGGTGGTTGTCGTTGGGGTTTGATTTGCTAAGAACTGATGCCAAAAATTACATTTGCATTGTTAAAGGGAAATTGAGCCTTTAATTTTAAAGAACACGATTGTAGTGAAGGTAGCTGGTATTTGATGAGATAAAAACTGACACAAAAAATTAGATTCACGCCTCTAAAAGGAAACAGATCCTCTGATTTTAAAGAACACTACTTCGGTGGTGAAAGCTAGGGGTTGGTGTGTGCTAAGAACTGATACTAACAGTTCGATTCACATTTTAAAAAATGGATCCTTTAATTTTAAGGAACAGAATTTTAGTGGAGATGGGTTTGGTGTGGTAAGAACTGATAACAAAAACAAAATTCACATCTTTAAAAAATGGATCATTCAAGTTTATAGATCGTATAAAAATATAGAGAAATGCCTAATTTTAGAAGTAAATCTCCTTTAAATAGATATTTTGTATGAAATAAAATAAATGAAAAATCTTGATTTTTTCTTTTTCTAATTATACGATTTGTTTTGACGACAGTATGTCTGTAACAGTTTAGCGAAAAAAAATAGTTGCTGTAATTTTCAACTTTTAAAGTCATTTCCTCAATCGATGGTAACAATTTGGGCAACACATATTTTGTATCAGTATTTTTTATGTCAAACCCCAATGATTATAACCATTGCATCGTCATTGATCCCAATTCGACCTACCCTACTACACAGAAATTATTTTTTATTTTCTTTCTTTCTGTATATATTGTTTTATAGTAATACGTATAATTAGAGTATAATAATTTTTCCGATTTCGAGCATGCCTAGCTCTTAATTTGGACATACTTGTGTGGTGCTACAATTGTCATGATAATGGGGAGGTTGATGTTTCGTGACTACCACGTGTTTCCGACTGGTTATTTTCAATCCTTCCGTGCTCATGTTGTTGAAGATCCACGGAATAAGGAATTGTCTTAGTTTCTATCCATTCTGTGCCCAAGTTAGTGAAAGATTCACGGAAGATGTAATAGATACAATTTCGATTCCTTCTGTGCCCACGTTGATGAAAGAAGGAATAGGCGTAATTTTGATTCTTTCTGTGTGTTCCCACGTTGTTAATTATGCACATAAGATGGAATGAATACAGTTTAGCCGAGGAAAAGACGAAAAAAGTTGCCTAGCAACCAAAAAATGAAAAAAAAAAACAGCTTTTTATATAGAAAGCAAAAATACTTAAGCAATCGCGTTCATTATCTAGTTACGGGCTGATTTAAACGGAGTGGGTAAAAATTAACATTTTTGGAGATACAAAGCTAAACACAAATTCTTAATATAATAGCAATTTAACATAAAATCATGAATTTTATAAGTCTTAATAGGTTGCAATGTGATCAAACTGAAAAAAACAACATTATTCTCTTTCCAACCTAATATCACTTGAAATCGATAGGGGCTTCTGAAAGACATGATGTTCGACATGTGTACAAAACCAGACCAACCCTTAATATATCATTTTCTATACAATAGATAAAACATATTTAGAAATATTAAACGATATTTATAAATAAACCATATTGTTTTCAAGAAAGATTTAATCCCAGGACATTAAAAACTGATCAAACGAACAGAAGTCAAAATCAAAGCGAATCAAAGGATTTTAAGACCAAATTGTCTTTTACAAAGAAAATCTGCTTTTTGGGTTAGATTCAAAATGGCCAACTGTATCTGGAGAAAAATTGGTAGATCTAAAAACTTGAATGCAAGATAGAGTAACATCCTTTATATCTGAAAATAATATCTGCATTTTCGGTTGAAATGAAAGAAGGAAACAGAAAAATTAAAAGAAAAAAGCCAACAGAATTACTTAAGTTGCAGAAAGGAAAGCTGTTGTTGAACAATAAATATGTCGAATAACTCAAGTAAAAACATTTTAGGTTTACTTTTCTGTTTTCTTTGCTGTAGTAATTGATTTTTTTTATTGGCACATGTGGATTATATATATATTTCCATTATATTAACTCTCTCCCCCTCTTTCTCTCTCTCTCTCTCTCTCTCTCTCTATATATATATATATATATATGTGTGTGTGTGTGTGTGT
>JAYKTE010413230.1:0-10538 GCA_036873565.1 Xipholeptos notoides
ATATTTCATAAAATTTCTGGTGGTACAAAACTGTAAATACCTAAATAAAAGTAGAAGGGGGTGTCCCATGATTAGGCATTATGCTGTCTGGGAGGAAATATCAATATCATTATTATTAATATACTTAAGAAATATTCATTTTTTATTTCGATATATATATGTAATTTTGTATATTAAATCAGCATATTATTTTTTCATACATACATATATATATGCTTGGCATGAACAGTGAGTCAATGACATTTAATAACAGTTTCCACACTTGCAATAATCAGATCAAAGTTGATACCATTTAGTCAATATTCACACACACACACACACACACTTATATGAGGGTTATCTCAAAAGTAATCCCTTCCATTTTTTTTATTCAACATGAATGGATCAGAGGGGATTCCAAATTGCATTGTTATAAAGAATGAACTTATGCATTCATGACCTGAAATTTCAACTCTCTATTGCAGATAATGACACTGGCAATAAGCAACCCCTGTAATGAATGTGCATCAGAAGCAGAGATGTATCATTGAATTCTTCCATGCAGAAAAAAATTGGATTGGTCAACAATCACTCTTACACTCTACCATTGAAAGAATTGTTCAAAAGTTCCATTCAAAATGGAATCATACAAAAAAGAAAATTTTATTCAGTATTTGAAATTCAATATTATTTTTAAATTCATTAGGTTATTTTCTTACTGTAGTCTTGGACAATTCTTTGAAGTTCCATTCTCTGGAAAATGTTTTGTCTGTTCCAAAGCTGCTTTGATAATGGTGTATCTAAAAAAAGAAAATGGGGAAAAACATGAATGAAGAACTTTTTTGTGTTTTTTCCATTAAATCTGTCAACATTAAACTACTTTAGTTGTTTCCTGTTTTAGCTGATTTTGAGTTAAACCAAAGTTTGTCAAGTTTACCACGTCCAACTTTATGAGCTTCTGGTAATATAAAGGTATAGATAGTCAGTTTTTTTATCAAAGAGAGAAGATGACTTGAGTGGTAAAAAGTAACAAATAAACATTGATAAGCCATATTTCTGTGTTTTCATGTTCAATCACCTTTCGTTCCAGCCACCAGCCGCACAAAGACCAGAAAAATGATGAAACATCTTCCTCTCTGGTATGACTTTGAGGTAAGACTTTTACTATTATGAAATGATGGATCTTACAGCTATCCCTTTCAACACCAAAAGAAGAGAGGCCCAATTGAGAATCGCACATGACAAGAAAACTTCATGAAGTTAACTGGGGAAAAAATATAAATCCCACAAAAAAACGTCTATTTTTTCCCCAAGAAATAACTTTCGTAAGAACACCCTTCTCCATTCCCTATGCCCAGGGATAGTCTGAAGAAGACTGACCATTATGGTACAAAAATTTTCATCTAGGAATGGTGTAAAACAAAAGTGCACAACAGGCAACCCACAGACCCCAACTCAATCTACGAAGCAATTTCAAGTGGCCTGCCAAGCAGTTCTAAATAGTTTACTAGGTAATTCTATGTCTGTTTTCTTCAGCTGTTTAATTTTTCTTTCAATAATTGCGTAATTAATTAAAATATCAGGAGTTTGATTTTCTCATTTTCAGACTAATTTCGTCTTTCACATTCGGAAATTCAATGATTCCAAAAAATAAAATTTTAAAAGAAGTGTAGACAAAAGTAAATTATTAATTTTTCTTTTCTTTTTATTTCCATCGATTTAACTTTATGGGATCCAATATTAGCATTTGGGAAAAGGCCTGAGAACCAATCATGGTAGGCTGACATGGTATTCAAAATAAGATAAGCACCAAAAGAAGAATTAACTTACGTTTGACTGGGGTGTTGACTTATATCCAAACATTGGAGGTCATCGTTGGCTGGAATAGAAGGCTCATCAACCATGAAGGAAATTTGATCTGAAGAAAACTGTTCACTATTAGCACCATTGGAGACATTTTGGTCAACAAGTCTTTCAGATTCTAAAACTTTGGAATTTGTGGACAAATGTTGCTCACTAAAAAAAAAAAATAAGAGGAATTTAATTATGAAAATGTAAAATATATCATTTGTACTAGAAATGATAAAATAATTGTATGTTTGACACTTGATAAATATAATAGATATATTTAAGTGTATATGAGGGATGTTCCAAAAGTAATGCCTTCTATTTTTTTTATTCCTTGGATTTGCCAAAAGTAATGCTTCCTATTTTTTTTAGTCTGCCCTTATTGATCAGAGAAAATTGTAAATTGCATTGTTATGATGACTGAACTTGTGCATTCATGACCTGAAAGCAACCCCTGCAGTGGGCATGTGTCAGAAACAGAGATATGTCATTGAATTCCTACGGGCAGTAAAAATTGAACCAATCAACATTCACCAGCACCTGTTAAACTTTTACAAAGCCAATGCAGTTGATTTCAGTACAGTTAGGAGATGGGTTTGTCAATTTCAGAGTAGTAGCAGAGATGTGAGTGACAAGCATTCTCAGGACATGAAAATGGACCACTTCATTCATCACTTGAAAAAATGGATTGAGAATGGTGATAGATCAATTCTGGAGCACAAAAGATTGTTTGTTTTAATGATACCACTACCGTATTCATAGCACTTCAACTTTAAAAAATAGCCAGCACAACTTTGGAATGACCTTCATATTCGTGTTTATTACGGTAAAAGCGCAAATCTGTGCTCTGAAAGGTTTTACATAAAAATCAGTAATTCGTGAAAATAAAATTAGAGAATTGGATACGTGAAAAATAAGAATGTAGCAATTTATGGAATAAAAGAAACACAATAGTTCCAAAAACTTACTGTGTTTTGTCAGCTGAGAAGTTGATGAAGTTTTTTTGGTTAGAACATACAATAGTGAGATCTGTGTCTATAGATGAAGGAGTTGTAGCATTCCATTGACCAATCTCTGGGGATTCTTGAGGAAATATAAGACTGCTGTTCAGGTCATTTGGTATCTAGAAATCAAACAAGCAAAACAAAATTAGTCCATCATTTGTTGCATATGACACCATTATAAAATGCCAATATCCAAGTTTTTATAATAACTTCTATTTTAAAAAAATTGTTTTTATCTTTGTGTATGGTTCTTATCAATTTCCATAATCAATTATAATCTTTAATAAAATTTATTTTGTTTTGTAGAAAATTTATCCAGGAACATAACCATTACATTTTTAGTATTTTAAAATTAGGTAACAATGTAATAATTTATATCAAAACAAGTAATAATGTAATAAATGCAATAATTCAATATTTTCAAAACTTCGGCATTAAATGCCATAAGAAGTTGAGATACTGTAAAACAAAAACAGACCTAAATATTATCAAAACACACTACTTACTGAAAAATTGATAAGATACTATTGACATTTTTTTCAATTCTATTTACAAAATTTTTTTTCATAAAGGGAGGCAACACATTAGCAAAAACATTGAGTCATCTGTTGGTGCTAGCAATTTATTCTAAAGTTTGAATGGACTGAATTTATAGTTTGAATATATACGCATGCATATACTTGCATTTTCTAAAAATATATTTCTATTTTGTTCAATTTTATTTTAATCAATTGATATAAAAAGAATACATGATTGAAATTTGAGATCATGAAACAATTCTGAAGGGGAAAACGCAGTTATCAAATAGTGGGTACACCTGCTGACTACTTAATACATTTAACCCTTAGAAAGCTCCAGGGCTAGAAGAGATTCCTAGTCTCGACTAGATAACTTCCTATTAACAAACCATTCATTTTTCTTAAAAATAATCATCTGCTTTCATCTAAAAACAGATTACTTGAAGGCAATACATAAAAAACACACATTACAAGATAACAATGTAGACAGGGAAAATGATCTGAAAACCTTAAATAAATTATCAGAGGTCATCTCAAGGATTCCAAAAAGAGTTAATTTTCGTATTCTTTTCATTTCAATCATTTATTGTACTCACTACAGCTCTCCATAATTAGATAACATAGTTGTGTAGCAGGAGTTTTGACTAAAATTGTAAAATTTTATTAAGTTTTGAAGAAATGGGGATTATTTTTTTAAATGTTGTTTTTCTTCCTTACATTTTACAGATATTGTAATTTTTGAGGTTTTGTTGTTGAAGGGTCTATATTAGATATTATTCATTTATTTTTAGTGTTTGAACTAACAATTTCTTTTTGTGAGAATGCAATGGGAATTTAGAAAATATTTAATTGAATTGAATAACAATCATTTCATAGTGTTTACACTACAATGAAATATTATTATAATAATAATAATATTTGATTATTAATAAAGGCAATATAAAATAATTATTTTAAAGAAAAAAATTGGAACTTAACTATTACAAGGGAGATAACTTCAGACTTCAAAACAATAGATAATAGACCAAGATTGACTCAGGAAATTACCTTTTAAGTATGATATATTCACACGACATTGAGAAAAAATGAAAAACACAATCAAATGATTTTTCTTCAAACAAATATTAATATAATAATTTCTAATTTACCTTCCAACCAAGTTTTGTCAAGCCAGTTAACAAGTTGGTAACCTTTGGATGAATTGAAAGCTGTTTACTACCAGATTTATTAATAGGATTAATTCCAACCAGACATCTAAAACAAAATGAAATTTATAATAATATTAAAAAAAAGTTTAAATCATTGAGGTAATTATTTTATGTGATAAAGTAATTGAAGACATTGAAAGTTTATTTTTTCAAATTTTTAAAATAAAAAAATAACCATTTTTTTTCATTTTTTTCTGAGATTCAGTGAAAGTTTTCCTGGTTTGATTAGTGATATAATCAACATAAAAATCTAACTTTTATTTATTTTTTATTACACATCAATCCTTTTTTGGGTCATTTAAGGCTAAATATAGTTATTTTGGCATAGGTTTTTAATGTTTTGTGTTTTAGCTTAATTGTGCTATACATTCAAAATGTTTTTTCAAGAAATCAGGTTGAAGCATTCTTCATAAGAAACAATTAATAAACAAATCTGGTTATGTTGAAATTCTCTTACAGAGAATCAATTTTAGGAAAAAAATGGTTAAATTGAAACATTCTTCATAGAGGAACAACTGTCTTGTAGAAAAATTGAGACTGGTTGAAACATTCTTTATAGAGAATCAATTGATAAAAAAACTGGGATATATTTTTTTTTTATAACAAATTAACTTCACCAATTATCTAATACTAGGGACAAATTTTCCATATATCTTACCTTTAATTTTTTTTATATGAACAGTAGTTGCTCTTTTTAACCCAGAGCTAGAAGAAATATGGAGATTCATACTTTTCCCGTAGTGAGTTACAATTCCAATTTCCATTTTTATTCACTTTGATGTTGGTCAGTTAATGTAAATGGAAAACATGATTATGCATGGTATTTAAGCCCTTGAATCAAGTGAAAGTGTACAAACACCCAGGTAATGCAAGATACCCCCAATAATATAAGATAATAATAAATTATGATACCTTTGAATGAACTCCAAAGTTGCTGAGGCTTCAACTGGATAGTGGATATTAAAACAATAATATGAAGCAAACAACATCATGAGGCCAGTGAGAAAATTTGTGATTTTGTCATTTACAACTTCTTTATCAATACACAGAACAAACCTTGAACTGTTGAAGATTGATTCTCCTGTAAAAGGAATCAAAGAACATTTAGAGAAGGAAAACAATGCAAATAATTTATTTTGTGGAAAAAAAGTATCAAAGAAACAGGAGAAAATTAAATTTTGAACAACATATCTTTAGATAAAACAATTTTTTATTATTTACATGATTCAAACCTATGCTCTCATCTTTATTGCTAGATATATATATGGTTTCTTTATTTGTCTGAATTTCTGAGATAAAGATTGATAACTAATATTATTTAGATTATTCAGATTCTTTTGCATCTTCATTGTTATATAAAAATTGTTTCTTTATTTTTCTGAATTTCTGAGATGAGGCTTAACAAGTAGTGGTATTTAGATAATTTGGGCCTTTATTTTCATCTTCATTGTTACATAACGTTTCAACTGTTGTGCTCTTCAGGTACAACTTGTCAATAACATGCCAAACTGTAGAGTAAGTTTGCCTATATTTATAGTTAAAGTGCTCAATACCAGTTATAGAACGTGTGTAGTAGATAAGCGTAGACATGGAGTCAACGGCCTTTGGTGACTGTCAGTTTGACAGTCACCGAAGCCCATTGACTCTATGTCTACGCTTATCTACTATATATATATATATATATATATATGGAGAGAGGGAGAGTGAGAGAGAGATGGGTTGATAGATATTTCAATAAAGAATTATGATAATAATCTTCCAGTTAATCTTAATTATTTTGTTTGTTTTTTGCATTACAATAGATCTGAGAAGACAAGGAGCCTTGTGGTCCCGTATGGAACTTACAGCCCACTCCCAATTGAAGGGTTTGTAGAGCCCTAAGCACAGCCCTGCTGACGGGCACTAAATGTAATATAATATGTATATGACAATGAAGATCAGATGAAAAGTTTGACTATTTAAAGTAATACTTGCAAGTTTTGTTTTGTCAATAATAATGGTGAGAATAGGAATATGAATAATCTTAATAATTCTAATCATCAAGCTTTTCAGTTTTGAGATGGGAATATAAGCTTGTATAATTTAATTTAAAATTTATAAAATATCAATTTTGCTAATAGAAAGTTTTCAATGATTCTTTTATTGCAAAAAAACATTTTTAATATTTCTTATAAAGAAAAATTTTTTTTTTTAAATTACATAATTATAGTAATTAAAAAATGTTAATATATTTTTAATCTTGTAGACAAAAAGAGAAAAGAATGTCTCACCACAGATAAGACAAGGAGTTTCAGGAATATTCTGTGCCTTTTTAATTGATAGAATAGAATTTTGCTGGAAAAAAAATTAAATATATTATATGTCTAAATATCCTAAATATACATATATGAGTGTATGAGTGAATGTGTGCATGTTCTTTATGCATTTCCACATTTTAAATACAATTTTGATGAAAGCTTTTTTGTTACTAAGCAAATCTATCTTGGAAGATCACCTTCATATTTCTAATGTCTTCAGGTGTTAGTGAAAAAACAATAAAAATGAAGATACCATTGACTTTTTACTGAGTAAATCTTTACGATTTTAATTGATATTAAAGTTTGCTTTTTGTTACTGTTTTATAGAAGGACTCTTGATTTTTTGACAATTTTGAGGGGCAAAAAGGTTGACTTATATGTTGAAATACGAGGGTTGGTCCAAAAGTAATGATACCATTTTTTAAAGTTATTTTCTAAAAGTTAAGAACTACAAGGAGTGATACCATTAAAACTAGTGACCATTTATGATCCAGAAATTATTTTTCTATATAGTCACCACCATTCTTAATGTATTTTTGCCAGCAAAGAACGAGGCAGTCTATTTTCGCGTTTAAAGCACACTTTGTCACCTACATCTTTGTGGCTACTCATAAATCAACAATCCTATCTCCTAACTGTGCTTACATCAACTGCATTGGCTTTGTAAATGTTCAACAGGTGATGGTGAATGTTGATTGAATCAATTTTTTTTCTGCGTGGAGAAAGTTAATGACACATCTCTGTTTCTGGCACATGTCCATGACAAGAGTTGTTTTCTTAGAGTCTCACATATCTGCAACAGAAAGATGAATCTTTCAGGTCATAAATGCATAAGTTCAGTTATCATAACAATGCGATTTACAATCCCCTCTGATCTATTCTGGCAAAATAAAAAAAGAAGAGGCATAGCCTTTGGAACAAAGCTTGTGTAAAAATAGGAGGCTTTACTTTTGGAATGACCCATGTATAGAAAATTAGTGGCATTATTTTTGGAATGACCCTCGTATAAAAAATAGGAGGTATTACTTTTGGTTTATGGTAACTAAATAAATATGTATATGTACATGTTCATAAAACAAAAAAGTAACTTACTGATGCCACTGGAAAAAGAATATTTTGATCTTCATTCAAGAAGATCATGATAAGAGGAATCATAGCTGCCATTTCAATGGCCACCTGATTTTCTTGAGTAAAACCTTCATTAGACAAACTTTTAAGTATCTTGTTAATTTCAGCCTGACCAATGGATAATTTTACAGTCTTCATAAAATCAATTACCATCCTTGCTCTACAACTGATTATTTCTTTTATTGCAACTTTTAAGTCAACACCTGTAAGTTCTTTAAAATGGACCATAATGCCAACCTCTTCAAACAAAAAGGGCCATTCATTATGCAAAGTTAAAATCGATGCACCATTGTTAATGTCTTTCCTCTGGAAATAAAACGTGCTAACCATGTCATTGGTCACTTGTTCCACATCCCAATTAGATGTCATTGAAATGTTTTTTAAAAGGTCCTGTTTCAGCCTCAGACTCCACTTGGTTTCAATTGGTGGTAGCTTGACAGGTTGCCAATTGATGCAGCCGTATTTACTGAGAAGTTTCCCGGAATTCCTTTTCTCTGTGTGCAACATGAGTTTCTTTTGGTACTTGAATTGGCCGCGGTCTGGCCTATTGATATTTTCTAAACGAGCTTGAAGTTGTTTAAGGATAGAATTATACCCACATTGAACGTTGGAATTTTCTGTGGGATCAAGTAAAGATTCAGGGTAAGCTTTGACCATCTTGCGGGCTATTTCTTGTAGTTGGGGCCGTGTTGGTCTAGCACATACCTTAATCATTTCAGCAATAACAACTCGAATCATTTCTCGACGAAGGCTTTGTTCGGGACATTCATTTCGTTGCAACCTTTCAATTAGAGCTGAAGGCATCTTATCCCAAGGGATTTTAAAATCCTCTAACCAGTCAGAATTTTCATTTGGCAAAGAATCGGTTTCTGAAGAATGCATTGTTATAAGGTTGGACGTTTGTTGATTGACATTTAAGGAATCATTTAATGTGTGTTCTATTGTTTCGGGAAAATTTGGGGGGTTTGAAGATTCACAGATTACTGAAGAATCACTGTCATCACTAACGACAATTGGTGCTTGAACCAATGTTTTATTGTTTTCCTCTAAGTCCCACAAGGAAGAATCAAAGCTTGTTACTTCAGTCAAAGATAAATCAACAATTTCTCTCTCTCCTTTAGCAATTCCTGCACTATGATCTGCAAATGAAGATATGTTTGAGGTGATCCCTTTAAAATTTGTTGCTTTGTTCCGTTCAATTTGAAGAGGGTTAACAAGAAATGGTCGAGTCTGTCTCATGAGATTTGAAGCCTGAACTCTTAAATCAGAACTGGAGTTTTCTTGGTTCAAACTGACAGAAATGTAGTTAAGGTCTTCAGAACTATGATGGTTCATTTGCGATCGGGAGAAGCTTAGACTGCTAGGATATGGCTCTGAGACAGTAGACAAAACATTGGCAGTTGGATTCTGCTCAGAGTAGGTTACAATAGGGTGATGGACTTTATCTGAAGAGACAGTTTGCATGGCAAGGGATGGGGAAATATTTGAGGTTGGAATTTGGATGCACATTCCAGCAAGATTAGGAGGAAGCTGGGTTTGGAGACTTTGTTCTTGGAAAGCAGCTAGTGCTGACTGAACTTGTCCAGCCTGAGAGGAAAATCCCATCTTCTGAGCAGCTCCTTGATTCAAGTCAGCTGTAACAAGAAAGGAATAAATATTAGTATATGGGAAAATAGCTGTATAAAAACTGTTAGTCCATTAATTAGCTGAAACATTGTGAAAATAAAAAATATAAAGCTCAATATTAGAAAACCATAAAAGTTGAAGAGCTGTTGAAAAAATAATCAATGCAATAAGTTTAGATATTCAAAGTATTATGATTTACTGACATAAATGTGGTTCAATGAGTGTTCCATACAATGTAAACATGATCAAATTTTTAATCACCTTTCACTTGTTGGAGTAGTTTACGAATCTGTACAGGTTTAAGAACAGAAGCAAGGTCAGCAGCCTCTACATACTGAATATCATCAGGACTCTCAACTCCAATATCCCGCAGAGTTTTTGCAAGGTTTTTCACACCATTTTCAGTTTGGGTTGGTAAGGCCTTGGCAATGCATTCCTCCAAGGAACCTTTCACTAAACTTGCAGGCGAAGAGCTTGCCATCCTAAGGAATTAAAAAAAAAAGAAAAAAAAAAACAAATAGTGTTTTTATTCTTTGGCTGCATGAAAAAAAAAAGAAAAAAATTAACGGAGTTTTAGCATTTTAAAGAATCTTTTTAATGAAAGAAGGTTGTTTAGCAAAAATAAAACAAAAAACAACTGTTCTCAGTTTTAAATGCCATTAAATACAACCAACCAGCATCAGATGAAAAATGCATCACTTTCTTGTACCAAAATATTTTTTAATTTACCAAGGGCTTAGCAATTTTAGAAACAAAGTGATAAAAAAATAGCACAAGGACCCTTAAGAACAGAAAATAGAAATTATATGTATTAAAATATGAAATGATAATAATAATAATAATACACTCAGGTAAAAAAAAAAGAAAAAAACATATATATATATATATATATATATATATATATATATATATATATGTGGTTATATTTTT
>JAYKTE010413341.1:0-10538 GCA_036873565.1 Xipholeptos notoides
GAGAGAGAGAGAGAGAGAGAGAGAGAGAGAGATCTGGCTAAATCGATAGATAATTGTTTTTATATGCATACCTAATGCTCTAATATAAGTTATTTATTAACATGATTTTAGGTCATTTAATGCCAAGAACAAACATTTTTGATAAACGTTATTTTTTGTCCAAACTTCTTTTAATTACACAATATGCACTATTTAATCCATATCAACCATTTAGGTCATTTAATGCCAAGAACAAACATTTTTGATAAACGTTATTTTTTGTCCAAACTTTTTTTTAATTACACAATATGTACTATTTAATCCATGTCAACCAATTTTTTTAGGTCATTTAATGCCAAGAACAATTAGTTTGGATAAATGTTATTTTTTGTCCACACTTAGTTTTTTTAATAACACATATGCACTATTTAAGCCATATGAACCATGTTAGGTCATTTAATGCCGAGAACAATCATTTTTGGTAAATTTTAGTTTTTGTCCACACATAGTTTTTTGAATAAGACAATATGCACTACTTAATCCATAGCTAGATGGAATGTGGGGATTCATATCTTTTCCAAGGGTATTAGTCTGAATATGAATGCAAATGGAACGACTTCATGAGATTTGAACTCATGTAATACAATTCTGAAGTCCGACTGCCTAACCACTGGGCCAAGTCAACTTCCCCAGGGATAGATATAATGTTATATACAGTGCTAATGCAATGCAATAATGACATTCATACTTTTATGCAGTTTGCAGTTTAGTTCAATTTGGATCAATTTAGATTTTGCTATTTGTATAACAAAGGAAAAAAATTGTTTAAAATCAGAATCCTTATCATAGTATTTTAAGTGATTTCAAATAGTTTCAAAACAATATTCCCTACATTCCTGAGAAACGCTTGTCCTACAGACTTTAGCACTGAGTTTTGAATCAAGACACTGCTCCTTTAAAAGAATCATAAATTATTAGGGCCAAAAATAAATTTTTGATTTCCAGCTAAAAGCAATACACAATTAACCTTTATTTGGTCTTATTCAAAAAATGTCTTGAAAGACATATTCAACAATACTAACCCAAACAAAACTCTACAATTCTTAAATAAAGAAAATAAGACTATAAAGACTGTACACAAAAATCTAAACCTCTCTACTCTGAAAAAACAAAAACATTAACTAATTAATCTACACCATTAATCTATATATTGAAAGCCCTCCAAAAACAAAGTTCTCCCTTATAAAACCCATATACATATACTCAAACCAAATCCAGCATTAGATTACCTATAAAAGTTGATATGCCACTGAACAAATCAATAAAAATACAGTTCTCATATAGAATGGTTTTCTTATTCAGCCTCTAATCACAATCTTCAATTCTGCTCCCTGAAATATTTTTAAAAAGTAAGTAACATATTGCTCCAATAAATATTTAAAGGAGTCAACCCTTAAACCATCCAACTCTAAGCTAAAAATCTTGTATATGACACAAACGATTATTCACTGCTGGACATTCATGATCTACACAATATATTCACCTTGTTAAATCAATGATATGGCTGCAAGGAAAACCTTAATCTGTAAATGAAATCTTGTCAACATCATGCAATTAGACAAGATTTATTGGTGTCTAGTTATTTTTTCTTCTTTTATTTTTTCTGCTTTCTGTTATCAGCTATATTTAAAGCAAGGATTATTGACTAAAAGGTTCAACATCATTTAACATCCAAACACAGGTAAATTATCTTACGTTCGCTTGGATACCGGAAACTAATCACTGTCACAAAAAGGAAATAGAGACTAATCTATGAGATCAAGTGGCGTTCATGTATAAGCCCTTGCTTAGAAAAATACATGATTAGTTCATGCTATGTTAACATTAGAAAAATAAAAGAGTAAGAATCTTGATTTTTTAAATATATCAAGTTTAGTTGAAATTTATCTGAAGATTATGAAAACAGCTTAAAAGTAGAGACAAGTTAATAAAAGATCTGTGAGGGTTTGAATTTACATTGAATATAGATTGAAAACTGTTTTGAACATTAGAGAAAAACGAATAACATTTTTAAAACTCTAATCATAAAAATATTTGTACAGTTATTTTTTGGACTGCTCTCCTCATCCTTGTCATTGTTATCTTAACAATGTTCTGGCCAATGAACCCTTCGGCCGTCTTCAGGTGATTGTACTAAAGAGCCTTCTTGTTGTAATTGGGAGTCACAGCATTTTGAACTTATCCCTTTATTCAAACCATGTGGGTAGCCTGCTCCAAGACCCATAGTGCAATGGATAAAAGTGAGTTATTCATGACCCATTTGCATCTTATAAAAGCCCATGCTTCCTTCAAGCAGATATACTACCAAAACATAAAAATACCACATTTGCTCTATGGACTATCTCTACTTAAAATATCTCTGATAACGATGTATGAAATATATATATACAATTTGATGTAGATGGGGATGGACAGAAAATACCCACAAAAAGTAGCAAAAGTTATGGTTGGGTTAGTAAGGCCCAACTTTCTCTCACTATTCGAGTAGATGGCCCAATGTTATTATAAGATATTATAAGGATACTACAAATGTATTTAATAAAGATATAGTGAAAATATCATAAACAGATGGAAATACAGAACTGATAGGCATTTTCTTTGAATAACAAAATAACCTTTCTGAACTCTATACAACAAAGAAAAACCAGAAAAAGCCAAGTTCAATGGCACTAGAATCCATGAAGATTTGAACATAATCTATTTTTCATTCCCAAACTCTGCATGATGCAAGCTTATAACAACTAACAGACCTGTCTCATTGTTTTGTACAATGCCAGAATCTCATATCCTTTTTGAGAAGGTGTATCAATAAGCAACCTTCACATTTCAACTGTTAGTAAAGAAAAAGAAAAAAAATTTAAAAAGAAAAAAAAAAAAACTTGTTAACCTTCCCCAAGTTATGCGTTTTCAAACCAAAGATGCACCAACTCATTCATAAAGGTGCAGACATTATTCTAACAGTTTGAATGTAGATAACTATTCAGTTGATCTGAGCCAGAATGTTTGTTTGTTTAGTGTTTTACGGTATATCAACCTCTTTTGGATCAGTTAATGCTGAGAACAATCATTTTTGGTTAACGTGAGTTTTTGTCCACGCACAGCTTTTTGAATAACACAATATGCACTATTTAATCCCCCATCAATCATTTTTAGGTCAATTAATGCTGATAACTATAATTTTTGGTTAACATTAGTTTTTGTCCACATTGTTTTTTGAATAACACAATGTGTGCTGTTTAACCCATAGCTAGAAGGAATGTTGGGATTTATAGCCTTCCTAAGGGTATTAACCTGACTATGAACATAAAAGGAACAACTGGAATTCAAACTGGCATACTACGATTCCGAAGTTCGACTGCCTATCCACTTCCCTGAGCCAGAATGTATTCATCACACAAGCCAATAGTGTTTACAAGCAAGCATCATATTTTATTAACATCTGATGTCAAAGAAAGCATATTTTATTTATAAGTCATATATGCTCTGTTGATCTGTACTTCTCTTGATTGCTATTGTTCTGCGTCCACTGAGGCAGGAGGATCTGGTGTTGAATGGCTAATGATAACAGCAAAATGACTTCTTACTTCACAAGCCATTCTTTCTATTTATATTCAATATAGTGCTTTTAAAGTACAAGTGATCGATTACTATAAAATAGAATTGTATTGTTCAAAAACCTTTATACTTTAAATGAGGTGTTCAGAGTAACATCCAGACAACCACCAAACATAAAATAAAATAGATAAAAAGACAAAAATACCCCATCTCAAAGTGAGAAAACAAATAATAAGGATGAGGAAAATAGTCCGATTAACACTTTTAGAATTCATCATGCCTTATCTCAAGAATTTCAGAAAATAAGAACGTAAATAATTATATAAGCTACTTTAGTTATCTCAGGTTTAGATCATTTAGAATAATATCAGCTCCAAAATAAATGATTAATTTTAAGATAGTTCTTTAAGACTTCTGATTTTTATGAAGGGTTATACCTTTTTATAAATTCATAAAGAACATCTGTCTATCAACAAAAAATAAAAAAATAGTTTTGAAATATACTTTTAATCCTCATGCTGCTAATGAAAAAAGAGTGTTATATTATGTATGTGTCTTTTAGAAATAATAGATTGATTGCTTTGATTTGATTTGTGGCATATAAACTTTTTATTCATTTAATACCAAGAACAATAATTTTTGAATTAGCTCTTTTATTTGCCAACACATTTTTTGAATAGCACTTGGTGCATTATTTAATTTAGAGGGAATAGGGAAGATTCACATATTTCCAAAGAGTAGTAGCCTAAATGCTAATGTAACAGAACGGTTAGGATTTGAACTTATGTATTACAATTTCCAAGTCCAAAGTGAACTTTCCTTTTTCAAGTTCGATTGTTCATTATGCTTTTGAAATTGTCTCTAAATACTGGATAGAAAATTTCTGTAAAGACGAACTGTGATCAGTGAGTCTCTTAAGTGAGCAAATAGCAAAACCTTAAACTGAAAATGGCAGAAACTCTAGTCAGTTTTCTTTATTTTTGCATATTTCAAAACATTAATTCTTTAATAGTTTCCATTTGACTTTATTTCAATTGCTACTTCTTTTCACGCAAATCTTAAATAGTTTTTTACACTTTGTAATCTTGAAAAAAAAATCTGGGATCGGAAATTAGGAGAAAAGCTTGTGAGGAGATAATTATTCATTTCCGATCCATGCTGATTACTTAATGGTTATGGGATGAAAAAAAACAAAAAAATAAGATAAAAAAAAAAGGTCAAACAAACTGCATTGTAATGAAAAGTCAAGAAAAATAAATAGTATTTTTAAATAGTCAAAACTAAAAAATAATAATGTTTTTTAACTAATGATAGTAGCAAATCTTAGCAATAATTCATTATGATGGGAGGGAAGAAATTAGTGTAACAAAAATTTTGCTTTGAATGAGTGTCATAATCAATGAATATGATTGTTAAACACACACACCTAACTAAAAAATCATTGAAGAACGTGAGTTAATAATCTTAAATCCAGTTTGATTGGAAGCCAACTCCAATCTGTATCTATTCTGTCGCATTTACTTTTGATAAATAAATAATCAAGACAATAATGTAAAATTCTATCAGATATGTAAATAAACAAAAGGCCTGTGTTGGTCATGACTGACAATGGATTGAAAAACAACCAACCCTTGTGCATAGGCTGAGCATCGCCTTCTATGATTGAAAAGGCTGATATGGGAGTGGCAGTCCCAAGTGTTGCATGTGTATGTTGCTGGTGTGTCTGTGTGTGCTATTGTTAATTTGCTTGCTGAGGAGTTCTTCCCATCTGCTCATACCTGGTTGTTTGGTTTAGTTTGATTGTGTTTAACGACCTATCAACCATGTGTGGTTTTTAAAGGTCACATAGTTATTGAGGGTAGTTTTTATTTCATTTTTATTATAGATTATTTTGTTGCAGGACTTTTGGTCTGTTAAATGCGTTGGTTGTCTGAATTGTTTTTGTATTAGGCTGTAGGTGGAATGTGCTATATCTATTACATATATAAATATAATCAATTTAGACATAATATGAGAAAGTAATTAAAGATGCAAAAATTAGACTTTCGTATCTCATCCTATAACTATTTCTGTCACATCAGAAATGTATATTTAAAAAGGTATGAATCCCCACATTCCCTCCAGCTATGGGTTAAATAGTATATATTGTGTTATTCAAAAGACTAGGCATTAATAAAAAAAATGACCAAAAATGATTGTTCTTGGCATTAAATGACTTAAAACATTGATATGCCATAAAACACAAACAAACAATCATTTAAAAAGATATTCTTTTACCTAATACAATTAAGTCCTGATTCTTATATAAACATGACTATTCAATAAATAATTTTTTCATAATCAGAAGATGTCATTTTTAATAAGGTTATCCTATTCATGAGTAGAGTTGAAAAGTTTATCAGTTGAAAGAAAAAAACTTGTTAGGAGAATCTATCAAGTCAGACTTCATTATGGACTCGTCCAACCTTAATATCTTCTCTGAGCCTAGCTCATTCGGCGAGGGGGGGGGCAGGGAAGAAAACATCTAACCAAGACAATATGATAGTCATTCCTGCCAGCTGAAAGTATGTCTAAACCTGACTACTACATTCTTGCATATCACTTTTTCCTTCTGTTAATACAAATCACAATAATAATACCCTTGGGAAAGGTATAGATCCCACATTCCCTCCAGCTATGGGCTAAATAGTGCATAATGTGTTATTAAAAAAACTATGTATGGACAGAAGAGAATGTTTCTCAAAAATTCTTCTTGGAATTAAATGACCTAAAAAGGTTGATATGCTGTAAAACACAAACAAACTAAAAGAAATCTCATTTCACCTATCACCTGTTGCTGGGTCATTCTTTCAGTGGCTCTTCTGCACAGGAGCACATCACAACTAACACAGGTTAAATATCTACATGAAAAGAAACAAATTGATGTAAAGTTGGAAATGAGTTGGTTTGGTAAATATTTGTTTTAAATCTACTTCCCAAAAAAGAGAAATATAGAATGAATTTGTGTTTAGAAATCATAAGCAAAAAGCCAGCCAACTCAAATGATTGAAAGTCTGTCTGGATTGAGATAGAAAAGAATCAAAGAACATTTTAAGCGGGCAGCGTTATTTTCTCTTTTATCTTGAAGATATCAAACAATGATTTACAAAACCCAAATGACGTGAGCACTTAAAATAATGAGGTTGTTCATTACTAATCAAAAAAGCTTCCATCATCAGTCCTATCTCCTTTGCAAAGTCACTAATATGCTTCTAATAATGCTACAGGACTTAGTGGCACATTATTTTGAAAGTATGACATACTAATGTAACAAAGCATTATATGCTTTCATGATATGAAAAAGCCAACAAACCACTCAAATAAATTGACTAGATTCAAATACATAGAAAATAGAATGAAAGGAAAAATTTACAAAAATGCTAAAAAAAGAGATATAATTAGGAATGTTAGCTTTTTATTTTTTACTATGTTTTTGTTTAATATGAACATAGGAGGTAGCCTGACATTATTTTTTGATATAAAATAAATTGTTTTAGAATTATTAACTTTTTTTCATTTCTAATATACTTCTACTTTATTTTTTTTATTGCTTCTCTCTTTTAAGAACCAAAACAAACAATGAGTAATCGCCTCCAATATGATTGATCAAAGTGAAAAGCATTAGACCCTTTGCATTGACCAGCCTTTCGTGACACAAGGATTTAGTTCAAAGGTGATAACTATAATACCATCTAAAAGATAATACTCTTTGAGGACTAGATTGTCTGCCAATTCTGATTCTCTTGTATCTAAACACTTCACTTAGATTATTAAGATGAGAGAATCATCAATAAAAAGGAAGAAAATAAAAATCTACTTAATTATAATTCTTGTAATTGAAATTTGGTTTAAGAATTAATTTTATGTTATATTCATAATGATTATTAGATTTCATTAAAATTACTTTCTTAGCTTTAATTCAAATTTGATAAAACCAACTATAAAACTGCCTCTAGATGTGTATGTCCTACAGTGAGTATATCCATTATATTATGGTGACTTTAAATTGTATTTGTGCCTCTAAAATAATTGTATAAAGTTATTTGGCAGGGGTAGGTTGAGAGTGTGTTGGGCCCTCAGAAAATAAAATGGTCCCCTAATTTTTTATAGTTAAATGCCACATGTAGAAGCTGTGCAGGCGGTGATCTATGCATATGGGCTTAACTATGCCAGGTAGTCAGCTACAGCCATTAGACACACATTATGATATGCAAGCAAAGTAAAGTGACCTGAGTCAGGGTGCATGTATTAGACAGTGTATGACAATGATATCATTGATAATTTTATAGGCAGCCAGGCAGGCCTCTTTGCAGTGGCAAGCTCTCAGCATGGTCCGATTGACCATCTACTCCTGGTTATTGGTATCATAAAGCTCCAATCTAATCATCTCATGATTCAGCAAAATGCTTTAAGCTTGCATCATAATTTTAAAGACAACAGAATAGCTTCCAACTTACTATAACCTATTTTACTACTATATAGCATTATAAATAGTGGATACAAAAGGATTGACATGTTTGTTTACACATTGCTTAAATAGAAAAGTTAAGAAAGGAGAAAAAAATAGGAGTATTATTATATAAATCACTGAGAAACAGCCAAATCTTTTCACTTGGCAAAGAGTAGAAATAAGTTGATGCCATTTGTAAAAAAAGAAACAAATTCTTTTTACTTAAAATCTGACTTTAATAAAAACGAAAAAAAAAATCAAAAAGACTTTGGTTAATAAAAAAGCTGAAAGTTATAAAGATAAAGGATCACTCAAGTCAGAAGCATTCAGTGCCCAGCAAAATGGCTTGACTCTTGATTGATGAGACACACTTTGCATCTGAACAATCCAATATGTTTTCTGATGGATTATCAGTCAAGTAGGTAGACATTACAAACTCTATAGAATAAAAAAAACACACTTCCTTAAATAATTCAAACTGATGAACAAATAATGATTTGCTTTGATAATGAAGAATGCAACAAATGAACATTTGTATTATTACTAATTAACTAGTGTAAATTCCATGGTAGTTGATATTTTCAACACCACATAAGCATGGAAATTCTCATCATCACATAAGAAAACAATGAGAACCTCATTCAATATAAAAATCAGTGGTTCATTAGTTCAGACTAGACTACGAATTATTAAAAACAACTTATTTTGAAGACAAATACAGAGAAAATCTGAAGATATTACAAGAAATAATGAGGTATTACTTGTTTTTTAAGAGATTCTAATGGAATTAATTTAACCTAAAATTTAATCAAAGTCACTTGTTTAAGTCAGTTAGTAATAGCAATGTGAATTGTAGGAATAATCCTGTTATTTAATCAGAATGTGGCTAGAATTTTAATATCTTTAATATCACAGATAACTGATAAATTATTAGGCTGTCCCAAAAGTTTGAGGAAGTGTGTCAAGAATTCTTTGATTCAAAGCCAGCTGAATGGTACATTAAACAGATCTGAAATTTTGCAGATCAATGGCAGAAAGTTTTGGAAAATGATGGTCTTTCTTTATTTTGAGGAATAATTTTTGTTGCTTCTTTTATTACTTGGCGAGTAAAATTTCAAAGTTTTTACAAACTTTTGGGACGACCTATTAATTCTAATGGTAAAATTTAAATCTATGCAGAATTCAAAATGTAATGAGATTTCAAATTAACTTTTAGTTTGTTTTTATATATTTAATTTTCTGAATCAATAAATAACCAAAAAACTATTTATAAATCTCATTAAATATACACTATACAGTGCTCTTTCTGATGAGTGATAAAGTTTTAATCAGTGGAAAAATATATTAGAATGAATATCTTCAGCTGCACCAAGAGATCTGATTCAATCTCTATCATTTAGTTCATTAGTGCTAAGAAAATTCTTGTAATAACATAAAAGAGTCAAAGATGATACTAATCAGATTTCTATCAAAGGATTAGAAATCATGTCTCAAGCTAAACTCATTATCTGTCTGATAGCATTTCATTCTCCGATCCAACAGGTAGACTGAATCTGTGGGTCGTAAAGGTGTGTGTATAGATTAGGTCGTTTGGAAAATTCTGAGTATTTAGAATAATTGTCTTTGAAATCCTCCAGAAAATGTTACATTGGATTTAACAAGATTGTAAGATAAAGCTTCCAATGTTTATATGTGTCTTCTGTATTATTAGCTGTGTTAGTTGGCAAATATTCTTATTTTAGATACACATTTATTGCTATGAATGGCAAAATAGGTTAAACTAGGTTTCAGTAGAGATGGTGAAAGTTTCAAAAACATTTGCAATTGTTCTGTGGTGTCCCCCTTAACCAAAAATCAGAAATCAGGCCAATTTTATTACCACCCTAACACTATACAGTAAGTTTGTTCCTTTTCTTCTCCTATATACTTTCACATCAGTCAATAACTACTGTTCCAAAAATCCTTTCTCTCTTTCCTCTCTCTCTTTCTCTGACCCATCTCTACTGATCAGCCAGCATATAGTAGTCAGTTCCTCAAGAGATTCTACACCAGCCACACATGTTGCCTAGTGGACATTTTTAGCCAACACAAGAGACTCATTATGTAGACAAGTTGAATAAAGTTTCTTTTAAACAGGTCAATATTTGTATGTCTCATTTATTATCCAAAACACAATAACCATGTGACAAATGCTATAGTACAATGGCAAAATGAAATTTGAATCAACTGTTTCTGAAGATAAGCCTGATAATGAAAGAATATAAAAATTAAAAAAAATGTTTAGAAATTAAAAATCCAAAAAATACTTTTAACTATTCTAGAATCAAAATCATACCCTTATGATGTTCTTTGGTCTAAATTTTCCAGCAAGACTATTTAATTGCTTGATTTCATTTATAACTATTTTACTAACAAAATGCCAATACCTTAAAACATTACATATTATCAGAGAAAG
>JAYKTE010413452.1:0-10537 GCA_036873565.1 Xipholeptos notoides
CACGAGACAGGCAGTTTCAGAGACCGGTGACGTCTACGGACGGAGAGGACACCCGGCGGGGGAGAGATGGGGGGAACGAGCGGTTCCTCTCTCCCTGGTGAACATCGAAGATGCGCGACCGACCCTTGTGACGAGTAGAGCAGCTACAGCGAACGAGCAGTTCACCGCCATCATCACGATTAGCCCGGTCCCTTCAATCTTGTAAGGGTTGTCTGTACAGAAAGTTTATTGTAATTACATCAATATAACGATAATAATAGCCAAAATTCACGCAAATATAGTTGTATGCCTGTCCAGCTAAGAAGTTTAGTACTAAGTGAAAATCAGATTTCTTAAAGTCTTTTTCATATAATACTAGCACATTAATCCTGCGTTGCCCGGATGATTTGAATATTTTTGAATTTTGATCCTTTGGCAGATGAATTAAAAGGCTTGTGGCAATTTTAAATTTGAATTTAAATTTAAAATCAAAATAATTTTTTTAGTATCTATTGAATGAAAAAAAAATCAATGTATACAAATTCTGTTGAAAGGAACTAAAAATAAGAGTGTGTTTTTCTGTTGAATGGAAAAAAAAATTAAAAAATCGAAATCAAAATGCGAGTAACGTAATTAAAATTAGTTTTCAAATATGGTCCCTAATTTTGGAAGGGTTATATTTTGTGTCAACACCGTTATTATTTTTTCATTACGCTTCATTGCTCATGATTGTTATCTATTGAATCTTTTCTTCACCAATTATTTTTAATAAATTATTCTTTTTTTCTTTAAAAAATAAAATTGATTAGATATAATTCACTTTTATTTATTTATTTAAGTTTAGAGGGAAACTTTGTATTGAAAAATTGAAATATTTCATATTTTAATCTAATATCAATTTTCTTTTACTTAACTATATTTTATAAAAATAGATTTCACACATTGTGCTATTGTTTTTTTTTTTTATCTATTCGAAAACAAGTTTAAAAATAGTGACATATATATTATTTCATTTACACTAATTTTTTTTCCTTTAATTAGACCAACTAAAATTATTTTGATTTTTTAATTAATTATTTTTTTCCGTTCAACAGAAAAATCACAAAATTATTTTTTTAGTTCCTTTCAATGGAATTTGTGTACATTAACTTTGTTCTCTCCGGCTATTGTTTAAATAGATGTACATATGTGTGTTATTTAAAAAAAAAACTACATGTTCACAAAATGAACGTTTTTCTGCATTAAATGACCTAAAGTTCGTTGGTATCCTGTAATACAAAAATAAACAAAAAACAATAATGTTTAAAAAAAATATTGTTTTTTTAACTGAGACGTATATGTATTCGGTAATGAAAGTGACGTGTGCTTGGACCAGTGAATAGGCATTAAATGACTGGAAAATATGGATATACTGTAGAAGAAACAAAAATACTCTAAACAAAAAAATATCATAAAAAGATGAGTTATGTGTATTATTATTCCTGATTATTAATTCTTTTTTTTCTGTTCAATTAATATTCATATAGAATATTGTTTTTCTACTCCAGACAAGGTAAATATCGCTTTCCCATATTCTTTTAATCTTTAAATATTGGAAAAAATCTTGTTAATTTAATCCGAGATATTCACGAATGGATAGTTCGTATTTCTCATTTTTTTTATATTTCTTTTGCAACCAATTGACGTGAAAATATTTTCTCTATATAATTTTTTTTCTTGATGAACAAACTTATTAGTATATCGAATTTTCAGACCGTTGTCCTCATTTATATCAATTTCATCGTCACATTATTTCAGCTGAGAAACTTCGGAATATTTGTGCAGCAATCGGAAGCTTCCACAATATTTCTTACTTAAGCCTGTTTTTAGTCTACAGAGCTAGACTTTTTTATTTGATTTACTGTGACTGTGTAGTTGTGCTAAGTCTTATACAAGGCTTATTTTAATCCTAGATCTTTTCACAATCTATTAATATTATCATTATTATTATTATTATTATTATTGATAGATTTCAAACTGTCAGCCTATTACAACCTCCCCAGACCTCTTCGACTCTCACTCCTTCATGCCCTTTTCG
Source organism: Xipholeptos notoides (assembly GCA_036873565.1). NCBI lineage: Eukaryota > Metazoa > Mollusca > Cephalopoda > Idiosepiidae > Xipholeptos > Xipholeptos notoides. Next base: position 2,057 of record JAYKTE010413452.1, read on the forward strand.
ACTTCGAAAAATGAAACAGACAACCTAAAATCTTACTACCACTACGGTATTTGTTGTTGTTGAAAAGGAAAACTTTTTCCTGACCTGTTCCGGCATGGACCTGTCTTCTTGTTGTTCTAGAGCTTTCGCAATCTCAGAATAGTCGAGTGGAGGACCCCCAGTTCTCGCTGTAGGGGGTAACTATTATCTAAGACTGTTTGTAAGTAAGATGTTCGGTCGGTTTGAGAGAGGGTATGGGGGAGATGAAAGGTCTTTCTGTTCGAATGCTTAATGCAGTCGACTGAGTATGCCACAAACCACCGACCAGCCTGGCACAGTACTTGATATCCCTAAGTGCCAATCCATCTTAGTAGAGTCTCTACATTACTTAGGTTGATCTGGCGGGAACCGGTGCCTACAACCTGACTTGACCGTACTGTTTTCGGCATAAAACACATAGGTATTTTGTATATTTATATAATGTATTATACTAAAATATATCAAAATAACAAAATGAATCCACAAGGTTATCCAAAAAGTTATATCTGTTTTTAAAGTAAAAAAAGAAAACGTTTCACAGTATGATTATCTTATATTTAGTCTTCGATGTAATCGCCATCGGCATGAGCTCATTTTACCAACGTATATCCAGCTGTCCAATCCTCTTGCGTTAGAACTCACGAAAAGAAATCTGTGAGGGCTTGGCACAAGAATTCTTCATAGGTTGAGAATTTCCCATAGAGATGATTATCCAGGGAGTGGAAGGGGTGGTGATCGGATAGCACAAGGTCTGGTGAATTAGGTAGTATCTTGCTTTTATCTTTTTAAATCACTTAGGTTTTTTATATACTGATATAATGTAAATATTTCCATGGATCTTTGATATGATTGATTATTATAACTCGTATTTGAAATGAAATAATTAAACCAATGGAAGCCTTCGGCAAGGATTCCAACAAAACTGCCAAACTGTGCAGTGTATCTTCACAATTGGCCACTCATATTAACTGCCGTTGTTTTTATTTTCCATTAGTCTGTGAATTTTCGTGATAATCAAGCGTGGTTCGGGTACTTTATTGCCAAAAGTTTTCAAAACATTGGACTGTCTATGAGGGACATGAAGTGATATTGGGGAAAATGCATGCCTTTATCTGGTTTAACTATCGATAAATGCACATTAAAAAATTAAATGGCTTTGTTTAAAAAATGTAGACGGTCTTAGGGTACAAAATCGATCATAGACAGACATTCTCTTATGTACAAAATTATAAAAGAATAATTCAATGTAATATTTCTTTATTTTCGCTTTGGACGTTGTCTAGATTTAGTATTAGACTTGTTCACGGTGCTTTATCTTCGAATTTATACTTTTTTCTGATTTTGTTCTCAGTAAGATTTTGACCATGATTTACTGTTTTTCTATCTCTCATTTGTAAATGTCAAATTGTGTTTTGAGAAACTCTATCCTAGCAAATGATTGGCAACTTCGAATACAAATAAAATGCAATAGAATTTTAGTTACCAAAAGTATCTTCATAAACTACGCTGTTAAAGGACTTGAGTTGCCACGATATAAAGAATTAGTGCTGGTCAAAATGATAAGACCAGATATAAAGTACATAAGTTTGAACAATATTTTAAAGTATTTGGAATAAAATATGTTGTGGAAATTCCTAAGATTGATTAGGTAAATATTGCATCAACAAACATTTAGATATTGAACATTTTATTGCAGAAAAGAACAGGAACGAAGCATTTAATAAAAAAAAAGGCACTTATATCTATAAGACCATAATAAACTATCAATATTGCCAGGCCTAGATTAAGGCTTGCGTTTTACTCCCATCCTGCAATGCCCATCTTAGCAGCTATTTTTTCGACTGAAAACCAAAATTAATTTCTTACACTGGTTGAATACATTATATATCAAATTCAAAGTCACTAGACAAAAATTGTATCTGTAGTCATTATACTTTTGAATAATTATTTCAATCGTAGGCTATATGAGAATGTAAGATGTCATATAAATAAGAACATTGCTTCTAAAACCTTTTTTTTCGATGATTAGGTTTTGATATTTATCTGTGGTATTTTGAAACAGCACCTATCCAAGAATACTCCCAGATTCAAGAGGTACAACTGCGTGAATTTTCATTAAAATCGACCGTGTCGTTTCATTCTAACCTTAAAACATATGCTTTTCTACCGGAAGCCAGACTCAATAAAGTTTAAACATTAAAATTTACAACCTCAAACTTACACGTTTTCTATCGACAAACTTGTAGCTATACACATATCTTTTGGCGTCTACAATTATTGGGATGAATCTAAAATATGATTTAAATTTAAATTATCGTAGTTTACCCAAATTAGCCAGCTCCTTTTTCAAGGATGAATTTTTGTTCAAATAAGTTAGCAACATGGATTAAAATCACTTGGTTATTTTAGCGAATAATTATAATATGCATAAGCAACCATTAAAAATTCTAAAACAATTCAATTGAAAAATGCAGTAGAAAAATAATTTACTTTTGATTTGACTCAACAAGCTGAACGATTTTGAAATGCATTTTTGAAAGAAATGCATTAATCAGACATGAAAAGCTTCTTTTTCTTAACAAAAAGAAATGCGCTGTTTTTACAATTGAACAAAAGATCTAAGAAGATAAAACTAGAGATTAATAAATGGACAAATAATATAACAACTTTCTCCCTTCTCTTCGTATCAACGAAGATAAGGGTCAAGACGACATGTACCCAATGTTCGGACACTAGTTATGAACGCAAATGGAACGACTGTGATTCGAACTCGCGTATTATGACTCCGAAGCCAGACTATCTACCCACTGTCCTAACAACGTCAACAAGAAAATCCGTAATAAGATTTTCGATCGCCTGTTTCTTCAATTCTTTATGGGAACAAAAAAGCAGAGTAGATTTGCCGGGCTGCACGTTCCAAAGAGGCGGTATTATAGGGAGTAAAAATAGAAAAAAGAAAATACAGTCATTTAATTCAACTATTTTTTTTTTAATAATTTGAATTATGCATTTTTTTTTAATGTAAAAACCTTTGGGTTTTTTTTGGTTTTTTGACGACTATCATATACGTATACGGGTCATGTAATAGAAGGAGAGTTTAGGACTAATAGCAGCATTCTAAAATTAGATCCTTGATTGTAGTACCATGATAATAAATATGTTGAGGACTTTTTGAAATTTAAAAGGTTAACAGATTATCAAAGCCTAGGGAGGGGCGGCCAAAACGTTTGCTACGTCACTGGCTGTTCTTTAACATCACTCTTGGCACCATCCATATCAGTATTGTGTTCGTTTCTGTTTAAAGTGGACGAAACCACGAAGACATCTGACACGTGCAATATTTTGAGTACTTTTTGAAATTTCAAAGGTTAACAGATTATCAAAGGCCAGGGAGGCGCGGCAAATCTTGTGATCACCCTGGGCAGCAAAAACGGTTGCTACGCCATTGTATATGTGCGTTTAATGTCGGATTTGTATATTATTATTATTATTGGTTTATATATTTTTTTAATGTAGAGCCCTGTTTATTAAATAAGTTATGTATTTTTAAACTTAAAAATGGTATTAAAATACACTAATTTACTTCTATTCTTAAATTAACCTAAATAACAGAGAAGTAACTTAAAAAGTGTGTTATAGGCCTTTAAAAGCATTTTTTATTATATATAGAGCTTTTTAAATCTACCGATACCGATCTACCGAATACCACCTCCAATCGGTAGATTTCTGAAAATCTACCGATACCGATTGGACACGGCTCGCTACCGATACCGGCGGTAGATTTTTTCTACCGAATCCCAGCTCTAGTCCTAACTAACACTAAACTCTAACCCAAACCCTAAACTTTAATCCTACGAACAAAAATTACCATGGTTGATTTATTCTTTTGATCTTCATTATGTGCATAAACAAACAAACAAGAAAAAAAACAACTTGAAAACGGAACAAAAATCAAATTTCAGTTCCATTTTTTTTAACAGTCTAAAAATGAGAATATTGTTCGCAAATAATGCCTACAACAGTACATCTAAACCAACTTTTAAGTCTAAAAAATTCTGATAAAATTATTTAATCTAAAGCAGACCAGAGCACAGAATGGATTTTATTTTTAACGTATCAGTTCTTTTGGGTTAATACTGACTGAAGAGGAAGTTTAGTTTGGTTTATTTACTGTTTGTTGTTTTTTCAAGGATTATATTAATATTGGTGTAGGGTTCAAGCTAAGCTATACCAGAAACATACATGTATACACTAGCACCCTTTTAACATTGGTGTTGAGTATAAGCTAATATAGATCACAGAGTGTCCCAGAAACATGCATGTAGATCACGCACTACACCAGCAGTACTCTTTTAACATTGGCGTAGACTACAAGTTAATGTAGGTGACAAGCTACCAGAAACATACATGTAGATCACATACTACACGGCACCTTTTTAACATTAGTATAGAGTATAAGCTAATGCGGATCACAAGCTATACCAGAAACATATGTGGAAATCATATACTACACCAGCATCCTTTTAACATTACTGTATTCTACGAGTTAATGTAGATCACAAGCTAACAGAAATGTGTGTAAATCACATACTACAATGGCACTTTTTTTTCTTATGTATTTAAGATTTAGCATCCGATGATGACTCAGACATCCGTTCTCTGCTTTTTGAGCTTTTTACATGCCCCAATGACAAACAATTGCTGCAAGTTGCTAAAAAGGTAATGTAGATCTTTTATTTTATGTTTTAGAAAATAGATTTATCAACTGAATCTTCGATGAAAATAAAATACGAGGGTAAATATTCCAAATGCAAAAGAACCAATTGTTGAAAGATTGTCTTCTTAGACTTGGTGTGGCTTATAATGAATTAGAAGTTTATTTTTGTATGATTTTCAATTGAACCTTTGACATTGACCTTGAAAAATTCTGTGCATCATCCCTTAGTGGGGAACCATCATTATGCCAGATTTGGTCATGATCAGTTGAGTAGTTTGGGCTGTAGGAGAGTATACATAAATAAGCTTGACCTTTAATCTTTGACCTTGAAAAATGGTGTGCACAATCCATAAATTGGGGGACTATAATCATGCAAGTTTTGATCATGATCGGTTCAGTGGTTTGGGCTGTAGAAGAATATATATACATAGACTTTACCTTTAATCTTTGACCTTGATAAATTCTGTGCACCATCCCTAAGTGGGGTATCATTATAATGCCATGTCATGATCGGTCAAGTGGTTTGGGCTGTAGAAAACTATACATTAATAGGTTATGACCTTGATGAGCTTTTGCCTTGACCTTGAATGTTGGTGGGCACATCCCTTGGCGAGAGACCATCTTTATGCCATGTTTTGTCATGATCGGTCCACTGGTTTGGGCTGTACCTGAGAGTAAACATAAATAGGCTTTGACCTTGATAGACCATCGTGTGCACCATCTGTCTGTTGTAGACAATCATCATGCCAAGTTTGGTCTGTAGAAGAGTTTTACACACGCAAACATACACACACACGAATGCTACTACTTCATTGTATAAGAAGATATAACCGAGGAAGATGTTCTTATGTTTTTTTTTAATATGGTTTTGTCATATTTTTTCTTCAAAATTCTTTTTAGATTGTTGGGGCACTGAAATCACCATGTAATTTCCAATCTCATACAACTTACACTTGCCTTAAAATCCTCACCGGCCTTTATCTCCGATATCCAAGTCGACATCCTTTCAAAAGTATTTTACGAAGGTAAGGACACAGATTTTCTTATTCTAACACAACATCACCCCTTTGAATAAAAAAGGAATATTCCAATTGTCAAAGAACCAATTGTTCCAAGATTTTCTCCTTAAATTTGAAATCACTTATAATGAAATAAGTTTAATTTTGAAGTACAGCCATGATATCCTTTGTCCTCACTAAATGAAAATGGATTATTCTAACGTCCAAAAAACAAGTATTCAAAGATAGTCTCCTTAAACTTGGTGTTGCTTATGAAAATAAAAGTTTATTTGTGTGAATTCCTCTGAATGAAAATGCAATATCTATATTGTCAAAGTAATTGTTCAAAGATAGCCTTGCTTATCTTCTTTATATATTTAAAATTGAAAATGTGTGTGTAGTCAAGTAGTCTCTACCAAACTACTCTGCCAATTTTAAGTCTACAGACTTGAAATTTCATATATAGAATATTCAGACCTCGGAAAGTTTTTTCAATCAGTTTTGTGCTGGAAATTTAGCTCTTAAAAGGTCAAAGTTTAAAGATCAGACTGCTGCAGTCTCTACCAATATACTCTGCCAATTTTGGGTCTAAACACTTGAAATTTGATACAGGGGTTATTTGGACCTGTGTTCCACAGGTCCAAATAATTAATTGGTTTTGATTGGTTTAAGGGTCAAAATTAGATTTGGAATTACAAAAAACCCATATCAAAATAAATACAAAAGCAAGCATCAAAGCATTCAGATCACTGCTTTCCTATGTAATAGGCTTCGTTAACTACCTTAGTTGCAAGTCACTGGCAACCGGGCACAGCCGGGCAATACTTCTAGTGTGAAATAAAGCAATAGAGGAAATTAAAGCAATATTCTCTTTGATAATTAATTCTATCCGTTAGCAACCATAAAGTTAGATAAAACATGGTGGGTTATCTCCTCTATTCAAATATGTTTTGTTTAAGAAATTTGAACCAAAGGAAGCATTATTTATTTCCCTAACACTAACAGACATTATTTTACGATATTTCATAAAGCCAATGTAAATGTCCAAGACACAAATGAGTTTTACCCACTTTTAAATAACATTTTCATAGGCCCAGCTCATTTTTATTATTGATGAAAGTAAGAAAACGTTATAAATACTTGTGTGTATGCCTGTTAAACATGTCAGATTTTAATATCAGAAAAGTTGATGAAATAATCTGAATAAAGAAATAGTATTAAAAAAGTGTAGTATATTTGTTTGAGGGAATTAACCGGAAAGTAACAGTAATTAGAATATGTAAATGAGGTTGGTACAGTTTGGCATTTGATTTTTGTATATGGTATAATTAGTGACAAATTAACTTGATAACTGAATCATCAGTTCTGTCGACTCAGGTTTTAATTCTTGCATTTAGTTTTGGAGGAAGATGAAAAGACCAAACAAATAACTAAATGAAAACACCGGATAAGGTTTAATGTTTCTTTTTTAAGAATTTTTTTGAGCACTTCTTTTTACTTTATGAATTTGATATTTTGGACACGTTTTGCCTCCATTTTTATTTTACCTTTTCTTAAGTCATAAAATAGATTTATTTTGTATATCCATTTTTTCAGACTATTGTCCTCATCTTTTATAGTTGATGTTTTCACCACGTTTCAGCCAAATAATCTTGTGGCTTTCTTCAGGTGTATTAACTGTGACCAGGTAGGAATGTTGAGTCTTGGAAGTGCATTCCCATTAATTGCTGCCTTTGAGTAGACTTGAAATGTTCATCTTCAATCAATGCTCATCTGGAACCAGAGAGACTGAACATCTCTATCTGCTGCACCAGTGGCCCTGAGGAGCAATTATGGTCGGATTCCTACCCAGTCACTGTTAATACGCCTGTAGAAGGCCAGAGGATTAGTTGACCAAAATGTAGAGAAAACAGCAACTATAAAAAGATTAGGACAACAGTTTTATAAAAATGGATGTACAGAATGTGAAGCTTTATTTCAAAGGATTCCCAAAAAATAAACCATTAGATTTATTTTATACTTTTATTTCGTTCAGTATGTTTCAGAGTTACCCTGAAGAAGACCAGTATCACATTTCTAGTTATTTGAGTGCTGATATTGGTCATCTTGTTAATTGGGAACAGTGTCCCCCACCGACCGAAAGCAAGCAGAGATACCTCAGGGCAGTGGTTGATGCTTTGTTAAGTCTACTTGAAAACTTTCCTTTGGGTAAGGATTTTTTAAAAGATTTATTCTTTGACAGATTGTACCAATTCACTAAAAAAAATATAAATAAAAACAACAAAACTAAAATAAATATAAAAATAATATATACACACACACACACACACACACATATATATATATACACTTACATACACACACGAGGGTCGTTCCAAAAGTCATGTCTCCTATTTTTTATTCCACCCAAATGTATCAGAGGAGATTGTAAATTGCATTGTTATGATGACTGAACTTAAGAAAAAAATGAAGAATATTTTAATAACAAAAACACAGAGAATCAAAAAAATTAAAAAAAGAAATAAAAATATTGTTTCTTCTAAAAACAAAAAATTATATAATTCAATTTATAAAAATAAAGAAACATTTTTGGAAGAACAAAGATTGAAGAATTATATAATAAGAAAAGTTTGTTTAAAACTTTTAACAAAATAGATAAAATTCAAAATAACAATTCTTAATGCTGCAATATTTTAAGTTATAAATTTATTATATTTTTTACTAGAATATCTTGTCCTTTTCTTTTCC
>JAYKTE010413563.1:0-10536 GCA_036873565.1 Xipholeptos notoides
AAATGAGAGTTGAATGAGAAGGAGAAGATAAAAAGGAAGAAAAATAATGAAAAAGAATCTGAAACGATACGAAATACACAGAGAGAGAAGAGAGAGAGGCAGGGAGGGAGGAGAGAGAGGGGGAGGACGAGGAAATGAAGAGAAAAAAATGAATCTATATACTTGTGTATATCTGGTGACTGCCACTTCTTACCATGTCCGAATATAAGGGTTGTCTGTACAGATAATTAACCTATTATACGTTTTTACGATACGTATGACACAGTGTTTCATTCAGTCTTTAACCAGTGACAAGTACTGATTAGTCAAATGGAGTGTAGGTTTTATCTCGATGTCCTTCTCCGAGATGAGTTACTCTTCCGAGTTTACGAGCCTCATGTGCAGACAGACAGACAGTTAAAAGTGAATGTAATGGTATTGACTGTGATTCGAATTCGATTCCAGCGTCCAAGCTTTTTACTACTACTCCACCTCGCTGGCTTTATATATATATATATATATATATAATAAAATAAAAAGGAACTCGGAGAAAACAAAATGAATCTAAGTATTACAAGTTTTCGAGCATCTAAAAGAAAGACAGATGCAATATTCAAAACTAAAATAAATAAAAAAAACCCAGTGGAATAGAAATAAAGAAAGAAAGAAAAAATATCCTTTTGGCATAAGTGGGTCAAACAGTTTTTGGTCTACAGGTAAAAAAAGCGAAAAATTGGCAGATTCTCTGCTCAAAGAAACGACAAATACGCCAAAGCTAACAATCATTTCTCTTTGTGATGCCTCGGGAGCAAAAATCGGGTCATTCGGTCTGACCTCTCATTGATCGCTTGCGGGGGGAAAAAACTCTTCGATAAAACAGGCCACTCGCCACTGGCAATATCATGAGGGACAGCTTCATTTTGAAGAGGAGATAAAAGACACATTCTAGTTATTATCCAAGTCTTCTGGCAATGGAAAGTACATTAGTTCCTGTTCTCCAGAGGAGTTGGACTTTCGCTATTTCTACAGGGCAGTCAGTGATTATTTTTATTATTTTATTATACGCACGAGTTCTTAACTAGATGAAAATCCAAAATATATGCCAAAAATCTATAACCCAGAGCTAGAGCCAAAAGAAAAAAAATATATATATAACCATATTGTAGTTTTATATATCTATCCCCAGTCTCCTACAATTTTGGTAGATCTATTTTTTACAAGCTATCAACAATCTCTTTAAAAAGTGAAAATATGTGTGTGGTCAAGTAACTCTCTACCAAACTACTCTGTGAATTTTTATTCTAGAGACTTGAAATTTGACATATGGCATATTCAGACATGGGTAACACTATTTGATCTGTTTTCAACTGTTAAGGGATTAAGAGGTCAAAGTTGAAAGATTGAACCTTAGCGGACTCTAACAAAGTGCTGTGCCAATTTTTTGTCTAAAGGTATGACATTTTATATATGAGTATTTGGACCCATGGAAAACATTTTAATTGGTTTTGAACTGGAAAAATACCTGCAAGGGTCAAATTTGTAAAATGAGGATTTGTTTTTAATCCAGCACCATGGACGATGCTGGGTAAAAATCTGTTCGTCTTACTAAAGAGGTTGTTGATATTGTCAGTATATAAACTTATATATGAATGGAATTTTGTATATTCGTCTATGTGCGTGATTGTTCCTGATTAATTCCGAAATGGCTGGCGTGATATTCTAGAAAATTCACACATTCGTACTTTATGTGTCTGGGAGTGTTCTTAGATAGATGTTGTTTATGAATACCCCTACCCTTAAGTATCCTAAATAGAAATTTTTTAAAAAAATCAACTTCTCCAAGAAAGAGCACCACTATAATTAGGAGTAGAATCGTGAAAATTGCAGTCGAAGCAGCGATAAATATTTAAAAATATTCATGTAACTTTCAATATGATTATGTGATATATGTCTCTCTCTGTCTCTGTCTCTGTCTCTCTCTCTCTCTCTCTATCACTATTTTTCCTCTTTTCTTTTCTTTACTTTCTCTCTCTCTCTCTCTCTTTTCTCTATCACATTTTCTTTTTTATCTCTCTCTCTATCACTATTTTTCCTCTTTTCTTTCTTTTCTTTACTTTCTCTCTCTCTCTCTCTCTCTCGGCGGGAAAGGCGTATAATATGTAACATATTAGACTCATAATAAATATTATCGAAGTAGTGAATATTTTTGCATGATTTGTTTGGGTTTTCTTTCTTCATTTGGACTAATACCCTTGGGAAAGGTATGGATCTATACATTCCTTCATGTAATTAATGGATTGGAAATAAAATGAAAATCTACACGAGATAAATAACGTTTATCAAAAATGATTGTTCACGGCAAATAACTTAAATGGTTGATATGGATTAAGTAGAGCGTACGGTTATTTAAAAAAAATAAGAGTGGATAAAAATAAGGTTTATCAAAAATGATTGTTCATGGTATTAAATGACCTAAAGTGGTTGATATGTCATAAATTACTTAATTTTTGTTCTTGGATTTTCTCTTTTTAGGTAAGTAACGAAGCTACAGTTATCAAAATACTATATTACTCTTATACATTCAAGATACTTGGTGGCTGAAAAACAAACATGTAAGTACACATTCTTCCATAGAACTGCTGTATTTTCTAATATTCAAAAACAAAGAAAAATAAATTATTTAAATTTCATTTGTGTCATGGTGTCGCTCGGTATGTCCACTATGGCCGCATGTATTTAAAGGGTGAAAAGATTTTGAAGTACAGTTGACATCAGGGAGTGGGAATCTCGATCTGTTACTAAAACCCATCTCACGACTTAAAGTTAGATGTATTTAAAGAGTTCTAAGAGTTGGAAGTACAGTTGAAATCAGAGGGAGGGTATCTCGATCTGTTACTGAACCAACTGTGTTTGATTAGACAACCGACTATTGAGCTGAGACAAGGACGTTACTTACCTGGAATAAAGGTATTCGTATTTATTATTAATCTTTTTACAATATAACAATTGTGGAAATATTCGACATTGGAGATATAGGAAGGGGAAGATAAGGTAAAACGGAGCGGGTGTTTAAAAAATATATGGAATATAAGATTTTACTGAAAATGAGATGATTATTTCGTCAATTAATTTATTTAAAATGATGTGTCTGTCATTTTATAAAGCCAAGTGTGAAATATATCTTTCATGCAATGTCCGTTTTTGATGTCTCCTTACTTTTCACGTTGCTCACGTATGCAAAAACCTTACGTTTAATTGTCCACATCTGAAACGAACAAACATTCATTATCAAATAATAAAATGATATGTCATTGCTAAAAAAATAAATAGACGATACTCATTTGATATATCAATAATAATATAGGGCAGAGTAATTTTTAAAATGCCAGTTGTTTCTGTCCCACACTGAACTACAAGAAAGTCAAAATAAATCTCACAAAGTTGCCTTAAGACATTTCGCTGCAGTGTGTGGTCTACAAGTAATTGTTATCTATAGAAGCTTAAGGCCCAGGCCTAAGTGATTAAATCACAAGTCTGATTTGGTTAATATAGCAAACCAACCTAGTCGAGAAAGAAGATCTGAAAAAATATTTCGTGATCTCTTTGGTCGGTTATGATTAGCTTTGGTAGTGCCACCCTATTAACCCTTGAAGCTAAAGAACGGGGTTTGTGTATTAATATAAAAATTTGAAACTATTAACATTGGGGATGAGTAGGGGCTAATGAAGATCACAAGCTATAGCAGAAACATATATGTAAGTCATCTACATCTTTGTTTCTGTAATAGCTTGTGATCTTCATTAGCTCCTACTCATCCCCAATGTTAATAGTTTCAAATGTGTATATTAATACACAAACTACACTGACACACTTTTAAAATTCGGTAGAATAAAAGGTAATGTACATTACAAGCTATACTAGGAACATGCATGTAGATCACATACTACACCGGCACCATTTTTCTCCTCCTTCAAATTCTGAATATTAACTCCAACACTTTTTCTCTGTCTCTCATGAACGAAAAACTGGTCTTGAGCCGAACTTTGGGTTGTGCTCGACCAAGTAGATATATATATATGTGCGTGTGGGGGTGGGGTGTTAGATAGAAAAGAGTCCAGTAAATATTCGCGATTGGGAAAAACTACGTCGTGTGAAAAAAAATAAACACATCCTGAAACAAACTTTTAATTAATAGACTAATTGATAATTACAGCCAATTAGCACAATTAAAACTGCAATTCTCTCCAAATATAACTTAATAGTAACTAAGAAATAATTAGTGTATATTTTGTCATTGGATAAAAAAAAACACAAAGTGATGAATGGAACAAGATCTTTTTAAATTATAGGTCATGTTATTACCGAAAGAAATCACCTTTAATTGTGTGTAAAAGCGGTGGATGTAATTTTCGACTAAAATCTACCACTAATATAAAAGAGTACCATAATGGTCTTACGGGAGTAGATGATTCTCGGGGCAGGTGTAAAAGGGAAGGGTTTATCTCTAGTAGTGATGGGAAGTTTCCATTGGAATCGTAATCGTTAATCATAAGAATCGTGTATTTTGGGGGGAATCGGAATTGCACCGTTAAATAAATACCTTAGATTTACGATTCTTTCATTACGATTCTCTTGAATTTTTAAGTTAATCGTTAATCGGAATCATTAATCAACATTTTCCTGGAATCGGAATCGGACAACATTTTGGAATCGTCCCAACACTAATCTCGAGGGTTCTCATTTTGGGGAAAAAATGTAGTAAATTGTTTTGTGTCACAGTGCATATTAACAGGAACTTAATGGGCGATTGGACTCTTCTTCTTCGACAGATCGGCACAGGAGCCATTATCTTTGAGAGCACCAAACTCCTGATTTGCTCACGCCATTTTTGGGCCTTCTTGCGAGATATATACTGGTGGGGGTGGTACTGAAAGTCTTTCCCTATGCCGACACGGCCATGGGGTACAGTAATGCGTGCCCCTCGCTCTAATATCGTTGCTGTTCTCAAAAAGTATGTCTTTCTTTGTCGGTCGAAGTGATTCGTCTTGTGATTTTGTTTATACGAGATCTGTAGGGCGAAATCCTCTTCCATAATGGGAAGGCATTTTTTATAACAAATAAGCTTATATATATATAATGAAAATATAGATATATTTTTTATTTTCCTTCGAAACTTAATCAAGAGAGGATAAGTGATGTTTTCTATACTCTAACTTAATTATGTTGCCGAGAAACCTTCATCCATCCTCTTCTTCCGAGTCGAGATTATCTTCAGACACGTCCTCCGAACGTCGACTGACTTAGGCTCGAAATCCTAAAATTATCAAATTAAGATAAAACAAACAAACACGAAACTGATTTACTACTTCCCAAAAAATTAAATATGAACAAATTTAACTCTAAGTCTAAAACATAAAATATACCCATCTACCTGAGAAATTTCAAAACATAAAATTCACCTAGTAAGCTTAAACTTATTCTCGCTTAATTTCCGAATTAATTACTAATTAATTCATTATTTCAAACTTAATCCACAATTTTGAATTTGAAATTTTAGCAGGTTTTGTTAAAAAATCTGACTAATTACAATCCATCTTTTTATTTACTGCCACAGTATTTACTACCACCAATGATTTTTTTTCAAAAAGTGTATTGTCGTTTGGTAGAGTGTTACAAATTTGAATTTTTTTATTATTAATAAAACTCTCCTTGATGTTTTGAATATTGTTGCAGTGAATTAAATGCTGCATTGTAATCGATCAATTTTTTGGGCAAAGCTAGTCTATGTTTTTTCATGAAATTTGTGGATTAAGATTGAAGAAACGAATTAATAAATTCAAGCAAATTTTGCTTGTGAAAAGTTACAGAAAAATTACCTAGGATTTTTATGTACCTTTTCCCCCCAAAAATAGCACCCATCACTTTTAAAGGCCGCGAGACAGCCTATACATAAGTATAGAATTCAAACCTATATTTTCCTATTTTCCCTCCTCATCAAAAAACTTTCAATTATCTAAAAAGGACATGGAAATTGAAGCGAAAACATATAGCTTCATGGGGAATGGGATCTCTAATCCTCATATTATCTTCATTATTTTTATGTAAAATGTATAATCCACTACCGAATGAGCCATGAAAGCTTTACTTATCCAAGATAAATATTTGCCATAATGTAATTTTCAAATCATTGTACGACAGTAAATAAACTGATGGACCTCGAAATCGTAATACCAGAATTCAAATCCAAATCGTTCTGTATACGTCCATATTTGGACTAACACCCTTGAACTACGTTCACTCTAGCTATAGATTAAATAGTGCATATTGTGATATTCAAAAATAAAAACTACGTGTAAACGAAAAATGATTGTTCTTGGCATTAAATGACATAGAAAGTTTGATATATCCTAGAACATGAAAATATTTTTGATTTATTAGCAAAAGTCTTCTCTTCTGACTTTTGGGTTCAAATCAGTCATCATTTCTGTTGAGCAGGAAGTCTTCTCTCAACACTTTTATATCCAAATGCATCACCTTTTCAGTCTGTCACTAATTTGGACTTAGATCAGTCCTCTTGTAGTTGCTAGCATTCTTTTTTAGAGACTTTTAGGTTCCGAGTCTTTACCCAAGCGATACCTCTATCAGTCTGTTATGTGTTAAATTAAGATTCTGAAAAATTGCATGAATGCGAAGTAATTTTCCTTAAATCAGTGAAGTATTTCTGGTAGTTCTATTTTGATGTTTAGCAGTTACAAGAATTATATGTTCGTTGCAAGAAGACAAGAATGAAATTTATGAATAGATAAAATTATGCTACTTTCCACATTTCAAAGTGCGAAAAAAATAATGTTTGTGTCTTTCACATAATTTTCATTTTCTTCCCTCTGCACTTCCAGCTATAGAAACTATCGTGATACTCCTCGCTGTGAACGTTTTTTATCTTCGAGGAAGTACTTTGAAATTTTTATCAGCTTTAGGAATATTAACCATCCCATGACTTTATAATGGCAACACATATTTTAAACAGTTTAAATTATATACAACCTGATAAACCTATAATTATTTTTTTGTTACCTATCAACTTCTATTGGATATTTAATTTTATATAATAAATAATTTATTTGAAAATCACCATTTTGAACTTTAAATAACCTAAACATGTTGATATTCCGTAAAACAAAACAGACAAACCAAAATGAAGATAGGTTTGCTCTGAACGCAAACACCTGAACTCATCTTCTAGAGGAGAATTATTTCTTTGATTTTTATCCTAAAACATAAGTGTCGAGATTTTGTCTTTTATCACCTCATTCCGCCTCTTATCCGGGAAACAAACACAAAAACGATTAGATTTTCCCCGAGACAAATAAACAACACACAGCACGTTGCCTTTCCTTTGTGGAGAATTACTTTTCTAAAAACATTCATTTTTTTTTCTCTAGGTTAACTTATTATCTATATCATTAAACAGACGGCAAGGCCGGCGTTGGTGAATCAAGAACCGGGCAGCTTGATGCCACCCTAGATCACAGATTGTCTCATCCCTCCTGGGCCGCGGGGATAGCGATGTGGGTCAAGTGTGTGTGGTCGTTGCGCAGCCACGACCACACAAAAACAACATCCACAACGACTAGTACTCTGTTGCCTTTCACCCTCTCTTCGTATCAACGAAGATAGGGGACAGGATGGCATGTACCCAATACGCGGTATCTAGTGGGAGCCGATGGCGGATATCATTAGAGGTAGGCTAATAAGTAACTTTCATTTAAGATGAGGAATATAGCCACTCCCTCGATAAAGTTGGGTGAAATTTTTGGCTTAGTGATTCATTTTTTAGTTTGGTTTGGTGGAGGTTTTATGGCACATCAACCGCTGTGGATTATTTGATGCCAAATCATATATTAAAGCAGAAAGTTTTTTGGTGTTATTTGTTCTATTAGGATGAGTTCTTCAGTTTATTTGTTGGGTCGAGGTAGTTTCAGGATCATATTTTCTTGTATAGATTAACTTTTTTAAAGAAAGCTAGGATTGCGTTTAGGTTTGTTTGTTTGTTTTTTTTTTGTTTTTTTTTTAGAATAATTATTTCATGTTTTTAGCGTTGTAAAAGCTTTTACGGATATATGTGTGATCCCCAGAGTCTAGTTAAAAATTTAGTATTCTTGGCATGTCGAGCATTTGCGGTGTTGTTCATTTTCTAGGGGTAAAAGTAGGTTATGTGGATGAATGATGTGAATTTTAGGTTGCGTTATCACCGAAAAAATATCACTTTTACAGCAGGGACAGTGGTTGGGCAGTCGAACTTTATAATCGTAATATTCGAGTTCAAATCCCAGTCATTCGATTTACATTCCCATTTGGAGTAATACCTTTGGGAAGGTTATGAATACCACATTAAATAGTGCAGATTGTGTTATTCAAGCAATCACGTGTGCACAAAAGGGCCTTTACAAAAATGACCTACAATAAGGTTGATATGCCGTAAAACTAAACAAACAAACTATTACCAACTTTGGCTTGACCAATTTAGGCTAGTTTGTTACCACAGAAAATGAAAAATATCTTCCCGAAAGAGGTATGCAGAACGGAGAGAGACTGGATTTTTTCTTTATGTGATTTAAAAATCTGCAACACGTAAACGTTAAATTGGACTTGTGACAAACTAGATTTATGTTTAAACTGCATATGCCATGTGTTAAATTGACTCTGTGTCTAATTTGGTTAGGCCCTTGATCTCCAATTACCAGGTATTATATTTGGCTTGTGTCAAACTGGGTTTTCTGCTTAACAAATATAGACCCACCATTTAACTGTCCGTATGCCTGTCTATATACCAAGCAATAAGCTGGTTTATTGCCCATGTTTTATGTTTGATCTGTATATAACAAAGGTTAAACTGTCCTTAACTAGATTTAGGGTTCGACCTGTATAACTAAGCATTAAATTGGCTCTGTGTCTAACTATGTTTTATGTATTACTGGTATATAGAAATATTTAATCAGGCTTTGTGCCTAACTAGATTTTGGGTTTGACCAGTAAACACTAAGCATTAAATTTGACTTGTGTCTAACTATGTTCTATGCTCTACCAGTATATACCAAGCATTGAACTTGCCGTGTTGAATTTGTGCTCGACCAGTATTCGAACTTGTGTATTACAATTCCAACGTCCAACTGCCTATCCACTGTTTCAAATGGACTCCCACCACTCTATTATTACGTGCGTGTGTGTCTGTATGTGTACGTGTGTATTATCAAAGTCGAGAATGATTTAAGTTTTGTTCTTTTGATGCTGCAGGTGCCTCCCATCTTATCTTATTTTGCTACACTATATAATACAAGAAGAAATGAAAGAAATGGTGTTTACTCTTAGAACCAATCGGTGCATCCTTTGATATTCAAAGTTTGTGCTTCATTACTTATAAGATAGCGATGAATTAGTCATGATAAACCCATATCTTGGGTTCAACTAAGTGAATATTGTTCAAACACGATAGTGTTTGAATATTAGGGTTAAGTGTTACTTTACTCATTTGAAACTGCTTTAAATGTTCACCACTCACTCATTTTGCGACCAAATTTCAAACAGTTACTACAGGCTATAAGTCAGATTGTTGGCTAGATTTTTAAAAGTTTTAATTTTCGTTCATTAGAAAAATATTAATATAATTTGTGATGTTCAAAAAAGTATAATTTGCTTAAAGAAACCAGAGACACTTTTCATAACGCGTTCTAATTGGCTGTTTGTTACCATAGTGCCCAAACAGTCATTGAGGTTTTATTGTTATAATTTTCATAAAACTACATCGTGAGTTATACATTATATATTAAATCTTAACCATATTACTTTTCATTCACGTATTTTTCTATGTAATCATAATATGTTTAGCTAAACAGCTTTAATACAGTCAACATTTTTTGGCTACTTTAAGTTTTACGCTTGTGGGGTCGTATTACAAAGTGTTTAGACTTTATTGTGGGATTAAAACTATTGGACTATTGTCTTATTATAAAATTACATTTTGACTTCAACAATTACACACTGCAAACCAATATTCATAATTTTACCTATTTCTCTGACTAGACTAATACTCGGACGATTGCACACTGAAAAATAATATTCATAAAAAATATTTCTCTGATTGGACAATTAAGGTTTTTTACACACTGCTAACTAATTTTCACAATAAAGACTATTTCTCTGACTGTAATATTACCATTCTTTTTACCTTGGACAATTGCACACTAGCAACTAATATTCAGAGTACGGAGTATAGCTTTTATTTTTGCGTTTGGCAATTACAAACTGATAATCACAATATTGACTATTTCTCTGACTGGACTATTACTATTCGTTTTTCCTAGGACAATTAAACACTGCAAACTGATATTCCCATTTTTCTTTCTTACAATGTCTCTTAGTGTGTTTCAATAACTTGGACAGACGTTAACATATCGATCACATTGAAAATATATTGTATACATATATATAAACACTTTATTTATAAAAGTATTTATAGATATATGTGTGTGTGTTTGTATATATAAAAATATTATAGAT
>JAYKTE010413674.1:0-10536 GCA_036873565.1 Xipholeptos notoides
GGGAAGAGAAAGAGGGGGTGGGGATTTTTGGACTTATCAAGTCATCTAAGTCCATGCTGTTCTTCCTTGTTGCATGCTTTGCCAGCTCTTGTTTTAATACTAAGGAGCAAGAAGAGAGGGAAAAAGAGAGAGAGAAAGAAGAATTTGGGGATTAGTCAAGTAAAGCACATGTCTGTCTGTATGTCATCTGAGTTTCAAGAAGAGATGAGAAAAAGAAAAGAAAAGACTATTGTATGAAAAATACATGTTCAGAAGAACTAATAAATGTTTTTCAAAATAATAAACTTTATCTTGTTTCTTTTTCATACAAAATAGCTTTATTTCCGGTCCAGACAAATTAAAGTAGATTCTTTTGCTAATAGACCAAATTACCTATTGGCTTAGCACCTTTTCTCATATTAATTAACGCACTCTTAGGGAGACAAGCTATATTTTCATTGTTTGCAGACTCAATATATGAAGAGCTCATTTGTAAAAACCGATAAACGCCATCTCATTCAAAATTAAACTGAGTATGTCATTTTGCGCCTTACTTTGTCTAGCTTTTATTGTCATAATCATTTGTCAGCAAATGTCAACATCAACCATTACATAATCAAAAATGCATAATTTAATTGGATTGATTTCTCAGATTTTCACTGGGAAAAATCACAATTTACAGAAAATGGCTAATTTGGATATATTCGTTTTTGAAAATTAACTCTTCATATTTAGTTGCCATTTGTTAATATGACAGCTAAACAAACACTATACTATGATTGAACATGAAAAGATGTAAACATAAGGTTGTCATTGAGAATGTGTAACAGAGTCTTGGTCCAGTCATTAGAGTTTTAACTTTGCATGGAACATTGGTTAAAACCCCACTCACATAGATAGAGAGAGAAAGTAAGAGAGAGAAAGCGGGAGGGAGAGAGATGGGTTGATAGATATGTATTTCAACATACAAGTATAATAATAATTTTCTAATTTATCCTAATAATTATTTTGTCAATTTTTTCTTTACAAAAGATCTGTGAAGCCAAAAGCCTTGTGGCCCCTAAGGAACTTGTGGGCTCCCCTCTGCAATTGCGGGGTCTGCAGGGGCCCTAAGTACTACCCTGTTAACAGACTACTAATGAGTTTGGCATTGATCTCACTGACAAGTACATCTGGCTCTGATATGAAAGTAAATTGCTGAACCCAAAAGAAAATTAAAATGAACTAAAGAAAAAAAAATCACTCTATAAAAATTCCTGTTAAGATTTATGTTACTAAAACCATAATTAATATAGGGTGTCCCAAAAGAAGTTGACGGATTTTAGATTTGAATAACTTCCTTAATAGTTTTACTCACCAAATTTCATCAGTTGGTAGATAAGCCCTTTGATTTTTTAGATATAGTAGTCCATATACATAGTCCATTTATTCAAATTTAAATTTTTTATATATTTTTTTTTATCCGCCAGCTTCTTTTGGGACTGTGTAAGTACACCTTATGCTTCATTGATTGCTAAGTGTCATAAAAACAGTATTTAACAGGTAGTTAAGATGCCACCACAGTGTGTAGCTTTAATTTTTTGTCTGATCTCACTTGATAATAGTTCTCTCTTGGCTTTAACCCAAAGAACCTTCCTTCTATGGAACACATCCTTTGAGAGTGCTAGTTTCTTTACTTAGTCTCTGGGATGCCCTATATAGAAAATGCTAACATTATGGCTATTTTTATAGCAACGCAACACAGTAAAAACTTTTTATTATTAATCACCTTAAGTTGGATTTCTGCCATATCAGGGCTTTGTGCTTATCCCTATAAATATTTAAGTCATTATATCCTTTCACCATCATCGTCTCAGTAGAATATTTTAGTTCATAGCAGTAAGTTTTGTATCTATTCTTTACTAGTATGTATGACCTTTAAAAAATAACAGGTTTTAAAACTGATTTAAGAAATTTTACTTTTATTGCATTTTTTATAATATAATTAATTTCAAACTAAATTATATACATTAATTAACAAAACTAACTGTTTTAAATAATTATTCTACCCATTTATCAAAAATCTAGTTTTTTTTATGCCAAGGTTTTAAGGATTAAGAAAAGAAAATATTTTTAAAATCCATACAGCACTAATGAGTCAGCCAGTAGAGCACCAGAAAATTAAGATAAGAATAATGAAAGTAGTCTGATGGTCTTGGGTTCAAGACCCCAATGTGGGCTATACGATTTCACTTTTAATCTTCAGAGCATGACACAATGAATATATATAAATAAATATCAACACAACTATATTTATTGTATAGTGTAAGCGATAAAGCTCATTCCTAAAATCAATAAATTTCAAATTTGGCTCAGACATACATCTAGTGTATAACCTTGTTTCATATAAGGCCACTATATAGATATCTGCTTTTGTTTTTTTTAATATCAGTGAAATGTGAGATGTAACAGATTCATGTCATTATCTGTATAATGGTTTTATTAACGTATTTACAATACAATGAGAACCATGTTCAACTAACCATGTCCAAGTCTGTACTAAAAGTTACTTATCTATTCATATGCTAAAGGGTTACAGTTATTGAGCGAATGGGAGTAGTTCCAAGATAATACTACAGCTATTATCTGAAAGACAAAAATAAATAACTCTAAAAATACAACTTTACCCCTCATGAGCAGTCAAAAAATGTTAAACTTGTTGAAAAACCTTAAATTTACATGATTTTGATAAATATGAGTTTGATTTGTATATATACATGAGTTTGGTAAATATATATACAAATGAATTAAAACATCTTTCTGTAAAGTTATATATCTATATATATCTATCTATCTATATATATATATATATAATGCAATCCATCTACAGGCCTGCTATGCAAACAACAAGTCTTCCTCTGGTCAGGATCGAACCTGAACCAAATTAATATCAGTCCAAGGCTCTAACCATTGACTGATTAGTCGACTCATCACAAACCTGGTCATTCTGCTTGGAAGGAAGGAGCTAAGCTTTTATTAAATAATAAATAACAGCAGGCATTCAACCGTGACCTTGAAAGTGTTCAATCAAATTTCTTTGAAAGCGTACATATAAATGTGTGTGCGTGCGTGCGTGTGTGTGCGTGCCTGTGTGAATAAACCAGAATGACGAAACACAGAAACACATAGGGTCGTAGTCAAATATAAAGCATATTATATATGTATATACATGTGTATTTTGGCTCTGTCCAAATTTATATGGGCAGAAGTCCAAATATGTTTACAGTATTGCAATAGTAGAGTGCTTGCTCAAATATTTATAAATAAATAGAGCAGTAATATTTATGTATATTATTTGACTATATGTATATATATATATATAATGTAAATTACATTCCAATAACATATAAATGAATTTATGGCAGAATAAATCCGGTGCCTGTTCCAAGAACCAGAGCATATTAGCAAATTTCATTTCATTTACCAACGTGGGTTGGGGTTCAAGCAAGAGTCCAAGTTTATTTGTAACTGAATTTTTTGGCATTAGATTTTTCTCACTTTTAAATAAGCCTCGGTTCGATTTCTCAAATAATAGCTATTTGAATTTGTTTAATCAATTTATATTATCATTTTGTTTTTCGTTTATTATATTTTATTCTTTTTTTTTTTTTGTTATCGAGAATTTTGATATCCTCAATGTGACTTAAGTGTCTGGAACATTTTAAAGGAGGGACAGATTTTGAAAGTAGTTGTTCAATATTGAGTTATTTCCCTTGTATCATAAAAATTGACTACCTACCCCTACTCACTCATTGGAGATTTATTTAGAACGTTGTTTGTTTTTGTTTTTTTTTCCTTTTTTATGTGTCAAAAAAGGTTCGTTTAATGTTTTTTTAACGCTTCATGCTATCTAATTTAGTAATAATAAATTTAATATCATTATTGAAATGAATGCACTACTCGCCTGTAATTAAGAACCTCCTCACGTATGGAGTTAAAAAGGCAGAAAGGTTTTAGTTTCAAATTTAATCCTTTTTATTAGCGAGTAAATAAAGTTCATGTTTATGTTATTTTTCAGATGCTGTGGGTGCCATAACTACCTTTAACACTAACAGACACGGTGTTGTTGTTGGCGTTAAAGAATTGAAAAAGAAGGATGTTGGAATATCCAATTAATTTTTGCTTAAATTGCTAATTTGCTATTAGAAAATCATTTTTCTGGAAAATTCCTGTGTAAAAACAAAGAAAATAAAGACATATCGATTAGAGACTCCATTAAGAAAAATGTGTTGAATTTCTTTAGACTCGTTTTAAACAGCCTTAAAAAAATAAAGTATTCTGTTTCTATTTTTCTACTCTCTTAAACTTTTTATTGTTTGAATTTAAATAATTTGACTTTGCTCCATTAATTAAAAAATAAATAAAAGTTGAAAAGACTTTTACTTGGTATTTGTAAGATTGTCTCCAAAAGATAAGTGTTTTATTATTTTTAGTCGCCACTTGGAAATATCACTCACAAATACAAAGGATTCACTCGCAAGTGTAGAGCCCTGTATTTTATAACTAGTTTGGTGGCCAATAAATGACAATAATAATGTCATGCAACATTTTGTCAAACAGACAAGATGAAGGTGAGGTGACTTGTGTCGTTGCCACATCCACTCACACAAACATGAATTTAAGATTTTGTGGTTAGGGTTAGAGTGGAAAGAAACTGAAATGAAACTGAATTTCCAAAAGCAGTGGCTGGGGAATAAAAAAACAAGTGCCCCAAATCCTTTTCCAACAATAGGTAATAGCTATAATATCATTGATTTTTGAGAAATGGTTTGATAATTGGTGCATCTAGTTTTTAAATGTTCTTTTCTCATCCTTGTTACTTTCATAACATTTTGGCCAATAAGCCTCTCAGCCATCTACAAGTGATTGAATTTGGGAACCTTCATGTTGTAATTAGGAGTCTTCATGGAACATATTCAGTCTCTTTCCTTTCAAGACTAACCACTGTTTTTTTCTTTCTTTTTTTCCAGTTTCTTTACTCCTTGATAATAAATAATGAATAAACCAGCTCCAGATCCTGCTTTTATTTTTCAAAATGAAAAAAAATGCCCTGTAAATTGTTTATTCTACTTGAATTCTGTATGCAGTGAGAAACTTTTACTCTTATCTGGTTACCAAGATGGAGATATAAACTTTTGGGATACAAGTGTAAAAAGAGTCGTTACATCCATTCCAAATGCCCATCAGAAGAGAGGAGTATTATGGATCGATCAATTTGATGCATTTCCTCAAGAGCTTATTACAACAGGAAGGGATGGAAGATTGGTTATTTGGTCTTTAGATAAGTCATGGACAATTAAAGGTTAGTAAAAATTCACCACTGTAGGTTTAATATACCTGTGTAGTGGAGTGAAATGCTTAGCAGGGAGATTTCAATCCTGCTGACGAAACTTGAATGAGAGTGGTGCTACCAACACGAAGGGAATGTTTATTTTCGACGAGACAGTCATGTCGGAGTCATCATTGTGATAAGGTCTGTTGTTGTTCTTTTGGATGGTATCTATTCACGGGTCTCGAGTTGAATGTCTCTGGTCAAAATGGCAGTCTCGTCAAAAATAAATACTCTCCTCATGTTGGTAGCACTACTTTTGTTCAAGTCTTGGCAACACAATTGAAATCTCGCCGTCAAGAATTTTGTTCCGCTACACTTTATTCACCTATAACAGTCTAAAAATGAATGGAACGGTTCAGATTTTAACGCCAATAATTCCAAAGCCTAAGTTCTTACTACTCATCCAAAGACTACTCCTTTAATCTCTGAGGGCTGATATATCGGCCCAGATGACCAAGTACAAAAGACGACAAGGCTAATATTTCATCCCTCCATGGTCATCTTAAAGAATGGCTCTCGTTGTCTAGTTAGTAATTTTACTAAGTTAGGGTCCAAAGGGTTAAAAGAATAAAATCTTAAATATATATTCTTATGGAAACATTCAGTTTCATCGAAAAGAATATTTTAAATGCTTAGATTTTGAAAGGAGTTAAATGATTATGTCTTATGTTAATTATTTTATGGTTTTGTCATCTTTTTCCCCCCACTTCTTTATTATAGATGAAGTACCAATTTGTACCTTTGGCTTCTGCAAAGGATGCTTGATCCCTCGAAATTTATCATCCAATCCATGGATAGCTGTACCATCCAACAATGAATCTGGAATTGAAATTCTATGTGCAACAGACAAAAAAAATGTATGCCAACTAAATCCCAAGAAAAACAATGCAATGAGCAAGTACGGTATGTGTATGGCAATTTCAAACATAAAAGACAATGAAAATGAAATTCTTGTAGGCTATGAGAATGGTTCCATAGTATTGTGGGATATGAGGAAACAGCGTATCATTGACAGTATTTTAATTTACACTGAAATGGTAATGTCCTTATGCTGCAGCAGTTCAAGACATGGATGGTCAGGTTCGGTTACTAATCAACTAACCCAATGGTCTATCTCCTCTGAAACAGGATTTGTACAATTTCCAAGTATTCTTCTTACAAATGCTGGAATTAATTCCTTGAAACTAAGGAATGATGAAAAGATTTTGGCAACAGCTGGCTGGGATTCAAATGTTCGAATATTTCAAGTAAAAAACGGCAAACCACTTGCTGTGTTAAGTCATCATAAAAAAAGCATAAAAGACATAGCATTTTCTTTTGACAATTATCTTGCTGCTGCTTCACAGGATGGTTCAATCAGTCTATGGAATATTTACAGATAAGAAAAAAGTGATATCTAGAAATCAAATTTTTGTCTATATTTGTGTAATTAACTTTTTTATGACGGTTTTGTAAAAATAAAATTTGAATAAAACTAAACACTTAAATGTTTTGAAGAAAAGAAGTGAATCAATACAGAGTATCTGTATATATAAAAAAATGCAAGTGTTGGTTCGTTCGATGTAATTATGCTCAAATCCAGGGTTATTTTATTTAAAATTTTGGGAGAATGATTCAATGGATATAGGGTATGTTTTTATGCTATTAAGATAAAAAAAGAATTACAAATAAAAAATATTTTTGCTAAGTCATTTTATTACAATTTTTGCAAAAAAAAAAAAATTTCACTTCCTTCAAAACCTGAAACGACTCGTTCTCATTTTACTGTATCATAAACGTAGATATTTGCACAGAGATAAGTTTTTAATTTTTTCAATTTTCTTCATGGTTTTTTATTTTGCGTTATAAACAAAGTTTTTTTAATTTTTTTCCATTTAAACAACCTTAGCCACAACATGTGGCCAGGTACAGCTAGTTAATAAATTTGCTTTGTAGTTGTGATTTTAACTGAATATCTATCACTTAAGGATTTTTTTTTAAAAGCAGGAGCGATAAATACAAGTTTCTTTGTTCCTATTTAACGGTATATCAACCATTTTTTAGGTCATATAATGCCAAGAACAATCATTTTTTGTAAACATTTTTTTGTCCACACTTAGTTTTTTTGTATGACACAATATGCACTATTTAACCCATAGCTGGAGGGAATGTGGGGATTCATACCTTTCCCAAAGGTTTAGTCTGAATCTGAACGCAAACGGAATGACTGGGATTCAAACTCGCATACTACAATTCTGATGTCCGACCTCCTATCCACTGGACTAAATCGACTCCCCCTTTTTATCATAATAGGTCCTAGCAGCGTTAAGAACTTTTTAGTTCATTCCATTAATTTGATTAATAATTTCTATGTAAGATTTTTAATAGTGGACATTAAAAAGTTTCATGTTAATTTTCAGTTTAAATGAAAAGAGAATATGAAGAAAAACAAAATGCCAAATACTTTTATAAAAATCAATTTTATTGAAATAAATCATTGTGCTATTCATAAGAATAAATGGAGAAATTTCTGGTTAAAAAAAAATTAACAAAAAGTAAAATAAAATTTTTTTCCAATGTTTAGAACAAGGAATTTGTGTTGATTGATATCCAAAGTCAACTTATTGTAATTGTAGCCTATATTACAAGAAAATACTTCGAGAGTCTTCATGCAAAACAATACATCATTAGTAGGGTTGTGACAATATGCTTTTATTAAAGATTATTCTAGTCATTACTTGACTATTTTGCGATTTTACCATTTCTTTTAATTCTGTAGTTATTAGTAGCGCTGTGACAATAATTTTTTTTATTAAAGAATATTCTTGTCGTTACTTGATTACTTTGGATTTTACCATTTCTTATAATTCTGTAGTTAATTGTAGGGCTGTGACAATATGCTTTTATTAAAGAATATTCTTGTCGTTACTTGAATGTTTTGTGATTTTACCATTTTTTTAAACCATTTCCTTAACATTGTTATCTTCACAAACCTTGAGATGAGGCTTGATATTTTCATAATTTCATTTTATTTTTACTCGTGAATGTTTATTTCGATTTTATTTTTGATTGGGTCTTGAATGAGTTTAGTTAAGGATAAGGAGTAGCGATGACCAACCAAAGTTCTAACCCTCACCCTAATAAAACTCTACGTCCTTTTGCGTAATTTGTACTTTTATGAGATGCAAATGGGTGAATGGGTCACGAATAAGTTTAGTTAAGGATAAGGAGTAACGACGAGAAACCAAACTTCTAACCCCCACCCTAATAAACTTCGATGTTTTTGTGCCTAATTTGTATTTTTTTATACAAATAAATATTCCTAAGTATTGACCAATGACCAACAGCACATAATAGTCGTTTCTAAAACTGGAAAAATGGGAGTTTTTCGGTTGATAGATAAAATATGACTTGTCTTTGTAAACCAAAGGAAAAAGTCAAACGCTGATTACTATCGCTTGAATTTGACTAATCAGTAGATTTTCCTGGGTTACTGATTATTGGTTTGGGACGAAATGTTCTCTGAATTCCAAACATCAAGAAGCTGTTCTGGTAAGCGTCTGTGAGTCATTTAGGACATTGACTGCGAGTTACTTGATAAGAAATTTGATTCACATCGTTGAACAATGGCGCCATTTTTGGCGGGAAAATCCATTTCGGACTTTCTGTACTGGTATTTCTATTTTGGCTTGTTTTAATTCTTTATTTAATTTTTTTTCATCGTTCATTCTTTCTCTTTGCCTTTGTTTACAGCTTTCTTTTGTTTTTTGTTTTTTTGTTTATTTATTTTTTGTTTATTTATTTTTTATTTTTTCTTTCTTTCTTTTTTCTTTATTTCGTTCTTTATTTTTTTTATAGCTTTGCTTCTTTCTTTCTTTCTTTGCTTTTTTCCTTCTGTCTTTCTTTCCTTTTTTCTTTCTTTCTTTTCTTCTTTCTTCGTTCCTTTTTCTTCTTTCTTTCTTTTCCTTTTTTCTTTCTTTCCTTTTTCTTTCTTTCTTTCTTTTTAAAAACCACTACATTCACTTTCATCTGTCTCAGGCAGATGAGGCTCGTTTACTCTGGAGTGTAATTCATCTAGGTGAAGGGCAACCTTCATTACAAAGGCCTAGGTTTATAATGAGCACATACAAATGGCTTTGTGCCTAACTTGGGTTGGTGCTCGACCAAGTAGATATATCATCTAGGCGAAGGTCAATACTGATTACAAAAGCCAGGGGTTGTAATGAGCACATACAAATAGCCTTGGGCCTAAGTTGGGTTGGTGCTCGACCAAGTAAATATAATATATGTAACTTATATCTATATATATAAAGTAGCAGCGTTCACCTGTGTGTGTGTGTGTGTGTGTTTGCGTAGTACAACTCTCGTATAGCCCAAACCAGTGGATTAATCATGCTCAAACTTGGCATGATGATTGTCTACAACCAATGGATAGTGCACACTATTCTTCAGGGTTAATAAGGGTCATCAAGGTCAAAATATATTTATGTATATTCCCCCGTACAGCCCAAACCAGTGGACCGATCATAACAAAACACGACATAAAGATGCTCTCTAGTCAAAGGAGGGTGCACACCAATTTTCAAGGTCAAGGTAAAAGTTCATCAAGGTTTTAGGCTATCACGCCTATTTATGTATACTTTTCTACAGCCCAAACCACTGGACTGATCGTGACCAAATCTGGCATTATAATGGTACCCCACTTAAGGATGATGAACACAATTTTTCAAGGTCAAAGGTCAAGTCTATGTATGTATACTCTTTTACAGCCCAAACCACTGAACCGATCATGACCAATCATTGCATGATTATTGGCCTCCATTTATGGATTGTGCACACCATTCTTCAAGATCAAGATCAAAGGTCAACCCTTTGTATAATACTCTCCTACACTGGACCAATCCTGACCAAATCTGGCAATATGATGGTCCCCCACTTAGTGAGGGTGCACACAATTTTTCAAGGTGAAAGGTCAAGCATCCTTTATTCTTGCCTGCGCAAAGCGCGGTTATCTTATATTATAGTATATTATATTAGTATATTATAAGTGAATATATATAAATAATCGCCACAGGGCCTTCCTATCGCTCCAAGCCTAGGCAAAGTAGGAACAAGCAGCTTAAAAAAATAAAAACCCACTCGAGGACTGGAGAGAAAAGGGCGAAGATCGGGTGGTTTGGAGAGATGTGGTGTCAGGCGCAGCCGAC
>JAYKTE010413785.1:0-10536 GCA_036873565.1 Xipholeptos notoides
ACAAAAAAAAAGATTCTTGCTTATATACAATATTGAGATTATTGACAGACAAAACTGCTTGAGTTAAATTGTTTTACATTTTTTTTTTCTATTTACATATATATTCTTTAAATCAAGCAGTAAAGAAAATATTAATAAGTTGTTTGCTTATGAAACCATGAAGTAGCAGATAGAAAAGTTTCATGTTACTCGAGTTTTATGCAGCAGTTGTTTCTTTGTTGTTGTAATTGTTATTGTTGTTTTTTGTATGTCTTGTTTTTTTTATGTTCCTTTTTGTAATTTCATGTCTGCTTGAGCACAATATTGATGAGAATTGTGAAGTACCTCACCATTTTCATTGCACATCATTTTTCTGTTAGCTTATTGGATATTTGAATTATAAAGAAAAGAAGTCTCCTGTTGCAAATTGTTTTCCTTTTAAGGTCTTTTTTTTGTCTTTCTTTCCTTCTTGTTTTTCTCGTTCCTCCCTAGGAATTAGGAAACTCATCATTAAAATCCTTTCAAAAAGTTCCACATACGATATTTATATTCTATACAATTAGATGTACGTTTATGAATACACTATGGCTCTTTATTTTTTCTCTCTTTCTTTCTTTCTTTTGTTCCTTTCTTTATTTCTTCTTTACCATCTTTCTATTATTATCTTAATTTTTTTATCATGCATTTATTTTACTTTATCACTAAATAGTTTATTATTAAAACCACCACTCTCACTACCATGATCATCATTATTGTCACTACCATCATTATTATCATCATCATCATCATCATCATCATTCTCACTGCCATCATTTTATTATAATTATCATTACCAACTGCATCAATGACACCAGTGCAGCCACCACCACCACCAAAACAACCACCACCACAACCAACACCACCACCACCAAAACCACCACCACCAAAACCACCACCACCAAAACCACCACCACGACGACAACCACCACCACCACCACCACCACTTCTACCAAAACCACCACCACCAAAACCACCAAAACCACCACCACCACCATCACCACCAAAACCACCACCACCAAAACAACCACCACCATTTTTTTCTTTTTACTTTTTTCAGTATAATCATTACTTCTTTTGATCATCATTTTTAATTGTATCATCATCATCATCAACACCACCACTGCCCTCACCACCTTCAATACCAACACGGCCACCATTATAACACCACCACCACACCGATTTTTTTCTTATTACTCTATTCATATCTTTATTTCTTTTAATCATCATTATCATCATCATCAATCATTGTTGTCATCATTCTTCTCATCATCATCATCTTCATCATCAGCAGCAGCATCATAATGTTTCTTCTGATGATGATGATTCATTATCAGGGACAATGATTCATCATCATCATCATCATCACCATCACCACCATCATCAACATCATCATCATTGTGATGAGTTCCATCATCTTTTTTATTTCACTTTATTGTCCTCCTCCTCGTCCCCTCTTTATAATCATCATCATCATCATTTGACTTTTTGTTTCCTGTTCTTCTTTGTGAACATCATCATCATTACGATGATCACAGTTTACCCCCCACTCTTGTTTTTTTCTTTTTCTTTTTCTTTTTTGAAAGTATTTTCTTTCTTCTAGATCTATGAGATGTATGTACATAATCATTAATGGAGTTATGCACTCATAAGCTGTCTAATCTACTTATTTATGCATCTATTCTTATGTACAGAGTCATTTGAGACTTATGAACAAGCATCTAAGATAAGAAAGCATGCATACACAGATAGCACCATACAATAGATATGATAACAATACTATAATAATGATTTACATACATACATGTACACACACACACACACACACACACACAGACACACACACACACATAAATATATATATATATTTATTCACAATTGTATATGTGTATCTATACATGCATATACATAAATCATTACACACACATACATATATATGTGTGTGTGTGCATGCATGTGCGCATGTGTGTATAAGTATGTACATGTTTCTATTTAATGTTCATAGATTATAATCATTTTCTTACTTCCTGCTTGGCTATCTATTGACTCTCTCTTTCACACACAAACTCTTCTATCTTCTGATATGTTTCCAGATGACTGCATGAATATAATGACATTGATTTGGAAGAGTCTAATTTTTGCTATCCTCTGCCTGAAACCTGCCCTCACCATCATTTTGTAAAAAAAAAAAAAAAAAAAAATTTGAGGAAAAAAAAAATCACGGTAATATATTCTGATCTATCTTATCTATATTCAGCTCGGATCATCGTTCCTAAAGTGAATCAATACCTGATTCAAATGTTAATGATTCTTCCGATATCACTGTCTATATCACATGATTAATTTTCACGAGATCTTTGTGTGAAATCTCACCAGAATCTGCAAAGAAATGAGGAAAAAGGAAATATGTTTAGAAAAGAAAGATACAAAATGATAAATAAACACATTTTAACATACAAATCCCCTTACAAAAAACCCAAAACAAAACAAAAAAGAAAACAAAACAGAAACTAACCTCAATATACTTCATTGGGCATTTTAATTGTTTGTTTGTTTGGTTTTTACAGCATATCAACTGTTTTAGGTCATTTAATGCCGAGAACAATCATTTTTGGTTAACGTTATTTTTTGTCTACACTGAGTTTTTGTATAAATTTAATTCATAGCTGGAGGGAATGTGGGGATTCATACCTTTCCAAGGGTATTAGTCCATATATGAACGTAAATGGAGTGAGTTGGATTCGAACCCGCCTACTACAATCCAAAGTCTGACTGCCTATCCACTGGGCTAAATCAACTTTCCTGGCATTTTAAAGACAGGATATATGTTATATCAGTTAAGAAACTTAATAGATACTAGCAGAACTAATAGAAGTTTCAATAATAATTTTCTTTTTTTAAATAAGAATGTATTGGATTTTTTAAAACTTACACAATAGTAAATCCTCTTAACAACTTGACTTTATTTTGAAATATAAAATAAGACATTGTAAAGATAAAAATTAAGATTTGGTTAGAAACCTGAATAACTTGAATAAGGATCATAATCAAAACTCATTTAATAAATAATAATAAATTCAGACTAAATATCTTAAATATTTTTTATATAAATTCAAAACATAAATTATTATTCATATACAATGGAAATTACATTCCTTCAATAATATAAGTTTAATGACTGTTTTTATTATGTATTTTAAGAATATACAGTTTTCTAACTTATAAATAATTATGCATAAAGTGCATTAACAGGGATAGTGAATGGTTTTCATACCCTCAGCTGACAAATAAGATGATACCCCAATTCAATTAGAGATGAATATTTATCTATAATATTTTTTAAAAAGCAAATGAAATTGTCTTTTTGATGGAGGACAAAAAAAGTATCATTGTGGCTAAAGGAGTTGCCAAGAACCATCATTTTAAGAAAAGATCAAATAAATTAATCAAAGAATTCTTGACTTCTTTCATGTTTTTGAGATTATGTTTGAAAGCTTTAACCCATCAAACAAAGAAGAAATGTCGATAAAATTAGGAAAGACAACAAAGTACTGAACAGAACTAAAAAAGATAACCTGATATTGCCTCAGTCTGTAACTTTACAAGAAGGACAGTGTGACCCTTTTCCCAGAAATTCTCATGTCAATCAGAAGTATTAGGAATTAGAAAAGACAACAAAGTACTGAACAGAAATCCAAAGAATACAGGATATTCTTTTCATCTGTAAGTTTACAAGTAAGGCACAGTGATCCTGTTCATAGAAATCTTCATGTTAATCAGAAATATTTGGAATGAGAAAAGATGATAAAGTACTGAACAGAACAGGAAAGACAATAAAGTACTGAACAGAAATCCAAAGAAAACCTGATATTCCCTCAGTCTGTAAGTTTACAATTAAGGCACAGTGTCCCTGTTCATAGAAATCCTCATCTCAATCAGAAGTATTAGGAATTAGCAGAAAATAGCGATCCATCATGAAACCTCTTCGTTTGGTTCAATTTATTGTTGAAGAATTCCAAACAGAATAGACAGGTCTTGAACTCAGTAGACTAATGCACAACTTTTTCCTACTAAGATTTATATCTGCACTTTTCAATGCACTTTTCAATACAAACATAATGGCTTCTCAGCTTAATTTCCTTGGCTTTTATAGTTTTTATTAAGCTTAAGTTCAATAGCAAAAATGGGAAAAGTGTTATCATTGAACAGGAATCAAAGCCCTGTAAACTTTAAGGTGTAAACTGCAACACTTGAATATCTTGAGGATGTAAGTTGTCTCTTCTTCCAACAATTACAAAGAAATGGGAAAGGTCAATGCAAGATATTTCTGTTGGTAAATCTGTAAACAGCCAGTACTTACCGTCTGAAGGACTTTTCAGTCATTTGTTGAGTATGAAATGTAAAATGTGTCAACTCTTGCTAGTATTAGGCGATTTTAAATCAATTATTGAACTAAAGGTCATTGAAGTTATTGCCTGGAACTAATGTATTTGTCAGACATTGGCTTTCAACTTTCTTTTCAAAATAACATGAAAACAATTTGTTTCTTTTTTTCTACTTTTTGTTCATTTTATTTTTTTAAATTTCAAACATATCTTGAAATGTTCCTTAAGTTTCTAAGGAAATTCAAAATGTTTTACTTGAAATATAATATCAAAGAGCGAACAAACTTTTTTTGCAAGTGAGATTGTCTGATATTTCTGTAAACTTCCAAGTGGGACTTTAGATTTAGCTCAGTAGTTGAAGAAGATAGATTGGATCATAAACTATGTCCATCGCTTTATTGCAGATTCCTTTCTGGATTTGTGGCTGGGGTTGTTCATGAATAAAGCTAAAGTTCTTGGACCCCTTTCCAGCTCTGTGGCTAAATCTTTGATGAAGCATCCTTGATAAATCAACTCCTTTATCTGTTACACCAAAGTTTCAGGGGAGACAATCATAAGTGAATTTTCAAAACTTATAAGATTATTTTTATGGTATCACTCAAAATCTTTTGTGTGGTGTTGATTCTTACAGGTGGTAGCAATGTTACTTTTTCTATTCATCTAATACAATGACATTCCTTGCTCGACAATTTTTAAGGCCTATTTATCTATGTTAATACACTTTTTCCCATTATGACACCTGAATCAAACTATATTACATTTTTTATTTATCCAGATGCTAAAATGAAACTAGTGAAACTAATCTACAGTGTGTTTTCATTATTTAGCCATTGCGAGCAATGTTCCAAAAGTGATGCCTCACATTTCTTCATTCCATCTGAATGGATGAAAGTGGATTACAAACTGCATTGTAATGCTCAATAAATAAATACATTCATAAGCTGAAAGTTCCATCTTTCTGTTGCAAACATTGATGGTGTAAGACTCTAAGAAAGCATGGACACGTGTCAGAAGCTGAGATGCATCATTGAATTCCTCCATGAAGAAAAAAATTGGACCGATTAACATTTACCTATTGAATGTTTATGAAATTGATGCAGTTGATGTCAGCACAGTTAGGAGATAAGTTTGTTGATTTCAGAGTGGTGAAAGAGATGTGAGTGACAAAGTGCACTCTGATTGGGAAAATGGAGGACCTCGTTTGCAAAAGTGTATTGAGAATTGTTGTAATTAAGTAGAAAAATAAAGTACAGAGCTAAAAAAGACACCCATTCTTATTGTACCCCTACCAGATCTTCAAATTTTTTTAGTTAAAAGTTAAAATAATGGAGGCATTACTTTTCGAACCTCTGTTTTAATTTAGTGTGTTTGTCATAAAAATTTAATTAAAACAAGTGCAACAAATCTTTTACAGTGCTAGACTAATGCTATTCTTTTTCCAGGTTTATACTCTTCAAAGATACAAGGGCAATGGCAAATAATCATGCATGTATCAAATGTAGCTATCATTAATAATATATATAATTTCTTAGTTATTCTGTGTTTGAGAATGGCATCCATATTTTAATAATTTGTTGCTTGGATTTGTAAAATAATCTTCTAATAATGAAAGCCCTGATGTAACTGAACAAAAGACAAATCCTAAAAGAAAATTGCTTTCAGGTCTACTAAGAAGGACAAGCTAGCCATCTTTCAAAAGAAGATAAAGATAATTATTATTTGCAACCTTTCAGTAAGCAGACCCAAAGCCTGGAATTATGTATGACTGCAAAAGCTCAGAAAAAGATACCGTGACTACCTAACCAATGATGGATAATCAATGAGGTGATCTTAATAAAGTGGCTTCCATCTAACAGAAAAATTACTGCTTGACTGTACACCAATCAAATACATGAGAAGAAGGGTTCTGTGCTCTTGGGATATGGAAATAGTGAATGTTTTTTTCTCTGCAAAAATCTGTGCTAGAGCCTCTTAAGCCATGGACAGAGAGCTTGCTATTCATCCAGGGAGACAGTAAAGAAAATGGCTAGTGATTTAAAGAATTATTGTTCTGTCAAAAGATTCTGAGTAGTGAAAGTATATACACCAGAAGAAACACCTTCCAATCAAAGTACAAAAAAAATAATATGTAACCACAAAAATTAACTGAAGTAGCTGAGTCATGTATTGAAAAATCTTTCTGGTCACATGGAAAGAGAAAGAAAGAAAAAATGGAAGAAATTGTGCCCCTCTTTTTGTTGATGAAATTTAAGCACTTTAAATACCAGGAATTTTTTTCGTCTGATCTGGAATTAATTACTAGAAACATCTCTGATTAATTGCAAAGAAATATAAACTAATATTTTGCTTTTTTATCTCAAAGAAATTTCATGTCCACAAAAATTACTAAAAAAAAAACATTATAATTTTTAATAAATAATTGATATTTTTCTCATTTTTGTATATTAGTAATTCTGCATGATAGAAAAAAAGTCATTTGCAAATCTCAGATGGATTCATTTAAATTCATAATTTCAGTTGCTGTGTAATTTGTATTTAATGATAAATAAAATATTTTTTTCTTGAGAAATCAGAATTAAAATGATTATCTTTTCAAGGAGAATTTCTTCTCCCTATTCATCTTACAAGCAGTAAAATACATGCAATTTTAATAAAGGAAACTATAAAATTTTGATTAAGTTAAAATCTCTGGTTATTTTTCTGATAGCCTTGCTCACAGAAATAACCCTATCTCTGTATAAATTAACTGTTTGAATTATTATTAGTTGTAGTAATATTAGCACCACCACTGATGCTTCGATTACTTTTCCTTTGGACTATATTCCTGTTTAAAGTTGACATTCACAATATGGATTAACTTTTTCTTTATATTGTAAAAAGTTTTTAATTTTTATCATTCATGATTTAGGATCATTTTTGTTTTAGACAAAAATCAGTCTACATCCCACAAGCCTTACAACATGTCAGCTTAATTACTTTTTAGTAATTTAGAAAATAGAATCTGTTAAAATTATCAAGTTTTTCAATTCACCCTAACACAAAAAATGGACTAAGTGTAGACAAAAAAATAAAGTTTACCAAAAATGATTGTTCTTGGCATTATATGACATAAAAATGGTTGATATGCCGTAAAACACAAACAAACAAACAAACAAACAATGGATTTTGACTTTCATTGCTTGAATATTTTATCAGCTGAATAATCTTTTGAACAAATAAAAAGAACGTAAACATTGATAAACATAACAAAGGCCCATAACTAAACATTCAACAACTCTTTTACAGTATATCCAAGATATCCTGTAGAAGGTTGTCAGAACATGTTTTGTGTAGATTATTTGTAACAAAGTATTTTGTTATTTTAATCTTATGCTAAACAGAACTTGAAATAACCTATTGAATGAATTTACCTATTTTGCAGAAGTGGATTGGTCTATTTAGACTCATAATGTTACTTGTGGTCTTT
Organism: Xipholeptos notoides; assembly: GCA_036873565.1. NCBI lineage: Eukaryota > Metazoa > Mollusca > Cephalopoda > Idiosepiidae > Xipholeptos > Xipholeptos notoides. The sequence goes on from JAYKTE010413785.1 coordinate 7,867, forward strand.
TTAACAAGAAAGGTGTATACAAACTCTTGGATTAATAGTGTTAAATTTTAGTGAGAAAATTTCAATTGTCGGTAAGATTTTTCTAATGTTTTAATCTGAAATTCTTTATTTTTTATTGTAAATATATATATATTTTAATTCATTAAGGTTCTCTAGTAAAACCTTGTGAAGACTACTAAAAAAACCTTAAAAAAATCTTTATGACTATGTAAACTAGAAGATAATGTTATGACTAGGGCTATGACAATATGTTTTATTAAAGAATATTCTTGCCACAGACTTGACTATTTTGCTATTTCACCATTTCTTTTAATTCTGTAGTTATTTGTAATAACTAAAGATTTAAAAGAAATGGGAAAATTGCAAAATAGTCAAGTAACAAGTAAGATTCTGACAAGAATCATTTTTTAATAAAATAATATTGTCACAGTCCTAGTTATGATAGAATTCTTTCCATTAATTGATCAAAAGATGTAAATAATATTTTAATGAATATCATTTGGCTACTCTTTGATAATAAAGTTTGAATCCAAGATTTATTCTATAAGCAATTCTGGCTCTTTGATTTTCAGTGATAAACTGAGTTTTAAGTTTAAAGTCAATGTAAATTTATTTATTTGGTAAAGATATATGAAATTGGTGACAGAACACCAAGCACTCTAATTTTTTTTTAGCTGGTCTTTGGTGTGCTTAAAAGGTAGTATTGCAGAAGCGGAGGACAAATTTAAAAACAGGGTTGATAAATCTAGCAGGGTTACTTTTTGGTTCATACCACCAAATTAAACAAACAAACAAAATATTGTAGAAAATTATAACAATTTATTTAAAAGATTTGAAAATAAAACAATAAAATTATAATTTATTTAAAATATTTGAAAAATAGATAATAAAATTATAACACATTTAAAAGTCTTGAAAGAAGAAAATTATAACAATTTATTTAAAAGATTTTTTAAAAAGTTTATTGTTGTCTAATCCCTTTAACAATACATGGAAGAATATTGAAAAAAATTATTGCTGTAAAGAAATTAATTTTATTTGGCGTAATGAAAGCGCAAAACTTTGTCATGCATAATGAAAAAGTAACACGTGTTTTGGAGGTGTAAACCAAAAGTAACCCTACTAAATTTATTGACCCTGTTTTTAAATTTGCCGGACTGCTGCTAAAAACAAATATGATGTTTAAATCTATCGCAAATTTTCCGTTTCAATGATATTGATCCGATTTCTTGCAGTTATTTTCTTATGTGTGGCAGTCATTTGACGGCTATTAAAGTACATGTAAATAAATTGTGACATAAATGCATGCACTTTAATGGCTGTCAAATGACTGTTGTACATAAGAAAATAACTGCAAGAAACTGAATTTATATCATAAAAACATAAAATTTGCGATAGATTTGAATATCATATTTAGTTTTAGCATACCCAAAACCCCCATAAAATCAAATTAGAGTGCTCGGTGTTCTGTTGCCAATTTTATATATCTTGACCACTAATTTTTCTCAACATGAAATCTCAAAATATTTCCTCTTGCAGAGGAAAACTGCAAACTAAAAAAGGCTTATTAATTCTGTAGAGAAACCAGATATGTCCCCTTGGTTTGAGCCGATATAAAAGTACTATGCATGACCATGTGTGGCCAGTCTGTAAACACATCAGCAGTCTATACCACACACCTACTCCAATCTGTATCACACCTTCTATCTCTTAAGGACAGAGACAACTGCCTCCCCTCAACTTTATAACTCACCCAGTGCTGAACTCCCATGGCTTTACACCTTAATAACCCTAAAAGTGCTAAAATCAACAAACTTCTTACTTTGATGATTTGTGATCAGAAAGCATTTGGATTTTTAATTTTGTCAGTTTGAAAACATTTTTTTTTGTAATCCTATAGATACAGTTTGATAGTTTATATATTTACAATATACAATATAGCCTACTTTTTTATATAATTTTTTCAGAATCCTTGAGATGAGGTTTAATAATTTCTATATTTATTATGCGGATTATAATCTTTATATTTTTATTTCTCTTTTTTTTTTAATCTTTCAGATAAGGTTTGATAATATGTACATTTATTGTGTGGACTATATTAGTTTTGTGAGTCCTAACATGAGGCTTAATAATTTGTATGTTAATTATGCAGACCACATTCCTATTCTCTGTATTAGTTAAAGTTACTATGTTTCAGCCAATTAATCTTTTGGTCTTCTTCAGGTAATAGTATTTTTGTTCAAAGTTGGGATCAAATCTGCCCTCTGTTGTTCTTTGAGCAGTCAATATGTTTTTAAGGCAAAATGATTAATCAGTAATAGACTGGATGGAAAATGCAATGGGCCCCCTTTCCCAATTTCTTGCAGTCTAGCTGGGAAACGGATTTGAACCTTCTGAGCATAAAAGATAATAAATCAACCACAACATTTTTTACTACATTCATTTGTAACGTTTTCTTTTTCTTCTTCTTTCTTTCTTTTTCTTTCTTTCTTCACAAATTTAGTTTGAATGCTAATTAAGGTACTTTTTCTTGTTCAAATTTTCATTTTTGCATGGTTAGGACATGCTCCTACTTGTGTCCATTAAGCGATATGGCCATGAGAAATGCACACTAGGATGTGAAACTTCAGGCGGGCTTTGGTCCTCTTGCAGTGCTGGGCCCTCAGATCC
>JAYKTE010413896.1:0-19563 GCA_036873565.1 Xipholeptos notoides
TTATTTTAAACTAAAACCAATTAAACAATTTAAATTTTTTTTAATAAATTGATTTTAAAGAATTATTATTAAAAAATGTAGACGTAAAAAAATATTATAAAAAAAAACGCAAGCAAGTAATGTTTTTATTTGATTTTTAACAAGGCCAAAATCGGAAAATATTTTAAACAAAATTAATTTTGTAAAGGGTCAGGTCAAAGGATGAGAAGGGGTAAGAAATATATTCTTGAAGATTAAAGAACAAAAGAGAAGTTAATATCATGAAAAAAGATTATCATAATATAAACATTCCATAAAACCAGAGAGTAAAAAAAGAAACAGGGAATAACTTCTCCATCCATTCCCCACATATCTTATCAATATAAGGAAAATAATATTTTTGGTGTTTGATTTTCATATAAATGTGATGATGCACACACAAAACCTGACCTATCCATAATTAGATAAATAGGGTTTTTTTCTTACAACAAAAAATATCTATGAAGAAATAAAAAGAAATCAAATTTACAAAATATAAAATTTCAATGGATAATGTGTATGTATTATTCGTTTATATTTCTGATAAAAGAATTGATATTCTATACTTATGAGTGAACAAATCTCTGGTCAACTGAAAAGATTTAGGCACAGATCATATTTTTGTAAAGGTAGAAAACATTTTGCTTATGATAGCAGGCACCAAGTATTTTATGAACATCATTTGTAGATATTAGCAGACAGGTTAGATCATTCAATCAATAAAGGGATAATCATAGAATAAATTAGCCAATGTTTTTTTATTCAAGAAATATCTAATATTCAATAATTACCTACTCCAGGTTTTATTGCAAAATTATTCCTTTAAAATGGCTGGATTGAAAATTGATATTTTTGAAATATCTATTTTAGAAAAAAAAACTTTCCTTCTTTCACTTTGAGTCTTTTTATTTGATAAGTGAATGTTTCTTCTGACTTTCCCTCTACAACTCTTATTCTTTCCTTCTTTCACTTTCCTCTAGTTTTTCTTTTTTCTTAACTGTTCATTTCTTTTCTCTCTATCACTTCAATTTTTTTCTTTCCCTTCATTTAAAACTCATTGTTTAACTCTCTTACTCTCTCTTGCAAAACTAAGTAACTTATCTCTGTCATAGTAAATATTGATATATGAAAGTTACAATTGAATTAAATCACTCTGAAATTAAAATCCTCCCCCCCAGACATCAGATAAAATTAGGTAGGGTAAGAGACATTTTCCAATATTCCCTTTTCAATCCACTTTCTCCTCGCATTATTGCTACCACTATTAACACAAATAGTAATTATATAAATCAAGGTTACAAAAAATATGTTAAACTTTTTGTTGAATACTTACACATTAGTTTACTAAAGAAAAATCTGAAACATTAATCACATTTATCTAAATTTCTGAGATGAGTCAACATAATAAGTAATCTTCAGATTAATCTACAAAACTTTATTTTCAGTGTATTGGTTTACATACAATTTAAGTGACAATGACCTGTAGGTTGCAAGTTCAATCCTGACAGGAAATAATAAATAAGATGTAAATAAGAATAGTTGATAAAGATTAATGCTTAAATATAGCTTATTGAATGAGGACAATTTACTTATTTAAGTGTAATTCTATCAAGGTCTGACAAGTTCCACATACGGACAACACTTAAAAAGGTTGAATACAAAAACTTATATGATAATAAAGACAAGAAAAAAGTTCTAAGTTAAATACTATTTATTAAGTGATCAAATGAATGTTTTATAATGATAAAGCTTTTAAATATCACAAGTAATGATGGTTACTAAATTATTATGCCCATTATAGGCACATTTATGTCACTGATTATCATAAATCAACTGAAACAATGTTAATTTTATTGATCACTAACAAGACTTTTACTATTAAACAAACCTCTTAGCATTAAACAAATAAACAAGCATTGACAATGTTATATTATCCTTGTTGTTATTTATAGAGATTTTATCCTTTTTTTAGGGGTAGGAAACCATTAAGCAGATTTGGGTATTGTAAAATGGACTTCATATTTTAAAAAAATACTTATATGGATTGATGAATGCAATTATTATCATTAGACTTGTGAAAAGTTTATACTTGACATAACAGATATGGTCTACAGGTTCAAATCCCATTTGAGGTTTGGATCAAATAATATCAAAAGAGGTGTTTGAAACTATGTTATAAGTTATGCAAAATTTTGCATTTAATCATAATGATTAATTTATTTCAAATATATTTTTGGCCAGACTTAAAATTTTCTGAGTTGCACAGGCAACTCTGGTTTATGCTGTTAGTGTATGATAATAATGAAATTGATGCAAAAAATGTGAATATTCTCTAAACATTTAATTTGTTCTTAAATTCGAATAAGTATCTGTAAATTAAACAGTATTCTAACATATTACAGTTACATACAATACATTCTTCAATAATAACAAACAGTAAGCAAAATTCTATTTTTTAATGCCAAGGGTATACTAGTGAACAATAACCATTCATTATATCCAATATATCGCTATTATCTTTTTATACCATGGGTACACTATTAATACTCTAGCTGTTTCAGGTCCAAATAGTTATAATTATTATAATAACAAGAATGTTTCAGATGGTGACAATAAGTTAGTACTAAGTATTTAGAGTATCTTAAGTAAAAGCTTTGAAACAATGCAAACTAGAAAAGTAAATCATATGCTGACATGAGAGATTGGGTTCCAAACCCTAACCCCAACTGCTTCTTTTTTGACCTTAATTAAAAAAAAATCTATCTAGATTAGATAACAGTGTTTAGTAGGGGCAGTGATGTTTAAGGGCAATGGTTGGGATTAAGAAAACAGAAAATTAAAAAACAAAACAAAAGTGCAACATTTGGCACATAAGAAGTCGTTTTTGTTTTATTTTAATGAAGTTGACTTTATTTTTTCATCTGAAGTGGAATATATAAAAGATTATTTGATTAATTTTCTTAACTACCATAAATGGAGGTTAGCTTTAAAAATGTCTACCTTTCTTCCATAGGTAACACTAAAATAAATAGAATTGAAAAAGAGAATGATTTCTACTGTAGAATGTTTCATTTAAGCAGCAACAATGAAATAGAGTTAAGTCTTTATAACATTTACCAAATAATTATAGGAGTTGAAAACTCACAAAGTAAAGGACAAAATAGCAATGATTGAAGAAATACTCAATCTAATAACTACTATATCACAATTGTGGACCTACAGAAAACTGAATCATTAGCTAGATATGGACATGTTTACAAAATTTGTATTTATCTATTCTTATAGACTGAGCCAAAAATTAATATGATTAAGTTTGGTTGAATTTTATAAAAGGAAAAAACAACAGGAATAGAAATACAGACACTAATACATTGATAACATCGACTGGCCGAATTAAAAATGTTTATTAGAGCAAAAAATGAGATCTTAAATTAAGATCGAATCTTTGTTGGTTAAATGTTTTGATTGAATGAAAGCTAATAAGACAAATGGCAATCTTTACATTTATCTACAAAAGTGTTTAAAATAGAAAAATATCGGTATGTGTTCTCTATTGTGTATACAGTGCAGAGTAATAAATAGTGTATGTATGTAGGTAACCTATAATTTGTGTGTGTGATATACATTGTGTGTGTGTGTGTGTGTGTGTCAAGGTAACACATTTTTAAGATAATAATGAAACTATAAACCCAAAATCTCTAAATCATAAAAAAAGAAAAAAAATCTTTTAAAAAGAAAAAATTGTTTAAAAAAAAACTATCTTCTTTTGAGTTTTGAGGTTGGAGAGATCATAGCAAATCAGAAAGAACTTACACTTTGAAATCCAATATGTTGGTCTAAATTTCAGTCAAGAGACTATAATCACTTTCAACGAAAAACCCTTGGAAATGAAATAAATTCATTCATTCATTTTATATCTTAGCTAATACCGTCCCCATAATAGCTTATACTAACACTCAACACATTTCTCCAATTCATGACAGATTGGGTAAACTGGTAATCAACACGGTTGGAGCCAGTTCATATCTTGATCTATGCATGATTAAAATATGACTGAAGAAACCAAAGGGGTTCTATAAAATTTCAATATACAAATTAAGATGAATCAACCATCTTAAGAGCCTTTTTAATAGTAGACAGCATTCCAGAAGATTCCTTCCTACACACTTGATCAGAAGAATGTTTAACCAGGCTCACGGCCAACAGATATACAGATCTATTATAAATCTAGTAGAAATTTTATATTTTATAGACAGTTTGCTATATTTTAAGCTTAGCAATTCTATTGGCAAATTTTAATTTTAGTAAATTTACATGAGAAAATATTTCTAAGTAAAACATTTAACCAAAACATTCCTTTCAACTTTAACAAAAGTGACAAGAACTTTCCTCCCTTAAGTCAAAACCAAATGAAGACTAAGGAATTATTTTAGATCAGATTAAAGACTACTTGAAAAGATAAATTATTTTTTAAACAGATACTTCACCCTTATCTTTAACAATTGCCTGGCATGCTTGCCATAATTCCAAAGGTCCAATTGCTACAGACTTTCTACGTTTTCTCTTTTTGTGCATAACTAAAAAACAAAGAAAGAAAAAAAGATGTAATAAGGACAAAACAAACTTTAATCATGATGTCATATTTAAAAAATAAATATGTTACTGCAACAAAACCAAAATTTCAGATATTGAATGATGAGAGAACTTAGCTTGAGGAAATAAATACATTTGATATTTGTCAAACAATTTAAAAATTCATTTATCTAAAAAATGGAAATTTTGGTCTTAATAATACAACAAGATCTTTTTAGTTCACTAGTAAAATTGCCAGAGGTACCATTTCTGTTTTTATACAAAAGGTCAAAATACCATTTTAAGAAGAGGTACCATCTTTGTTTTTATACAAAAGGTCACACACAATTCAATTTTAAGAAGAGGTACCATTTTTATTTTTATACAAAAGGTCACAATTCCATTTTAAGAAAAGGTACCATTTCTGTTCATTTATAAAATGGCTCAAATGCCAAACCTAAGAGTTTTGATTGGTTTTTCACTTATCTTTATTTTCTTCTTCTCACCTTCATAGTCTTTTTCTTATTCTTATCATTCTCTCTTTCCTCCTCTTTCCAATTCTATCATAGATATTGTCTGGTTTCTACTCTCTATTTCTTATTACTTTTTTCCCAGCCACTCTTGCCTTTTTCTCCCTACTTTCTATCTCTTCACAACTTTTTTTCTTTTTCTCTATTATCTCCTTTCTCTTCTTCCATTGTCTCTATTACACCCACCTAATGTTTCTCTGCCTTTCTCCCTCTTCTTTCACCTCTCTTTCTTTTCTGTTTGTCAACCATATTTTCTATTTTCTCGCATAATTTTCTTTTTTTCCTCCCTCCTTAACCTTTACGTTACTATCCCTCTCTCTCTCTCTCCGCCAGTCTTTCATACCTTTGCCTGGATCGCCTGATTTTTGTTCACCAATGTTACTTTTGTCTTTTGGATAAGAAGTGAAGCAAACAATTTGAAGTTTTGGGAATTTCTCCTGAAGATAGTGTTTCCACGCGATGACCAAAGATGGAGGCGCAAGGTCGATCTTGTTCAGAATCAGAACCAGTGCTTTGCCCAAATCGTTTGTGACATGGTCGTAAAGCACAGGAGAAAAATGCACAGCCTGAAGTCAAAACAAAAAGAAAAGAAAAATTAAATCAATAAATCACTTTAAGTGCATGTACTTCTATTGTTGTTGTTTTTTCATTTTATAAAATTCAACCAAACTTAATCATGTTAATTTTTGTGGGCAGCTTTTCTTTCTTTCTTCTATGCTGTCATCTGACCTAAAGTGTCTGCTTTGCTGCCTACCTTAACACACACTTGCTTTATATAAGCTTTCCCTCAAAGTGAATTTACAAACAATTATTTGTTTTTCAATAATAAACCAATATTGAGTATATCTGGCATTTCCACATAATATCATACAAACATTTGATTCAGGTTTATCATAGCATAAAATTCTTCTATGAAATAAAATCTAATTTCAAGCTATTTCTATATTCCACTAATTTTCATAAAATATAACCTACTTTTAAATTTTGTTATTCTTCTTGAACTTTTAATGACGCATATTTTCATTGCATGTTTCAATTTTCAATCCTCTATCCTACTCTTCTAGACATCGATCATGTTAGAAACTGTTGTCATTAAGAATGCCTTGATTTCGTTGTATATAGGTACATGTTTAAAAATCTTTAAAAAAAATAATCTATAACTTTTGCATTTGAATTTAAATGAGCACAACATATAGACCCAAAAACTTACCATTTCCAAATTGGAAAACATTAGAAAAGCTGACTAATAGAGTCTAGCTGGTCTGAAACTCTCCATGATGGTGTTTTAAATAAATCCAGCATAGAGATTCATGTACCATTAACCAGTACACTACAAAGCTTAACAACATGAAATTATGTCAAACTAAAATCTTGTTTATTAACAATAAATTCCATTTATGTCATTAAAATCATGTTTATTTTTAAGAAACAGGGCTTACTAACAAGTAAGGATGTTTTTTCTATGTGAACTTCCTACACAAAACCAGGAATGTTTATGTGAATTTTTGTTTATCAACCTCAACATTCTCATCTCCAAAAATGAAATCATGTCTATGAAAAAGGAAATCAAATAAAGGAATTATGTCTATGAGAAATTAAAATTAGGTTTTATTCAGGTGCATTTAAGGATGGATTTTTTTTGTTTTTTCTTGCCTATTTAAAATATTTTAACACTTTATACAAATACATAAGTTCATTTCATTGTTAGTTATGTTTTTGCTCTATATTAAATATATTGTAATATATCACATAGCTATTTTTTGTAGTTGTTCTTTTCTATTCTTTGTTTAATATTAAATTATGTATATTAATTGTTGAATTGAGGAAATTGAGTGAAGAATATCAAACAAGTAAGTCATAATTCTTCCTAAAATGTTGATTTTTTTAATATAAACTCTAATATCAAATAAATTAAAAATTATCAATATAATGATAATGAAAATTATCATCATAATAATATTGATGATTATCAATATTATTATGATGATGATTTTCATCAGCATTATATTGATAATTATCAATATTATCATTGATCATGCATGGTCAGTTTTTTTGAAGCAATAAGTTAACAATGAAGACATAAAAATTTTGATTTACATATGCCCAGATCAACTTAGATTCAAGAGGTTATTTAACCTCTTGAATCTAAGTTGATCTGAGCATATCTAAATTAAATTTTCATGTCTTCATTGTTAACTTATTAACTTTCAGACTAATACCCTTAGGGCAAAGTGTAAAACCAATTTTTTCTTACTTTAGCCACATATATAAATATGCATTAGTCTAGCTGAGAGAAAGCATATACTACATAGATTTGAAGCAAAAATGTACTTTTAAGGCAGCTTCCTTTTAATATTTAGTGCAATCATTAATTTGAAAGATAGGCCTAAAACCATTGAGGAACATGTTAAGGGGGAATAAGTGCCCAATTGTGATGGAACCAATTTGACATGTAAAGAAACAATTTTCAAAAAAGAATTATGGAAGTTTATAAAAAAAACAAGAAAAAACATTTTGAAACAATTTTTTAATGCAATGAAAATAGATAATTCATTTTTTGTTAATTTAAAGCAATTAAAAAATATTTTTTTCAAATTTCATTAATTGTTTTGCTTCAATTGAAAAATAATTAATGGAGTAAAACTATTTGATAGGTGGAAATTTGATCGGGTATCTAATTTTATTCTTTAATACTTTTTATAAAATATGTGTAATCATTGTAGATGTCATAAGCCTGACAAGTTTTTTTTTATTGTTACTGGTACAAAAGCAATAACTTCAACAAAATAAAAGAAAAGTCAATAGCAGAAGAATTGATGCATTTTGGAATTTGTAAATGAAAAAGATCTGACTGAATTTTATTTCAATCCTATTTTGATTATTAAATTAGCTCACTTTACAGCTCAAAGAAATATTGTATGACAGTAAATTGTCAAGAAAGTGTTCATATGACGTAAGATCCATTTATAATGGATATTAAATATCAATAATTTGGAGTGATTTTCTTACTCCACAGCTCTTCTTTATATTTCTATTTTGCTTATCCCTGATTTGCTGATTTTGGAAACAGAAAAAAATGAATAATAAAAGATAAACAGACATTTTTCATTCAGCACCATGATCCCCAAAATATTCATTGGAGTCAACTGTTGGGAAGAAAGAAATAGCAGATAGTTTTTGTCTTAGGAATATGGCCCTTGGGAAAATGTGGAATCTTATAAATAATTTTCCAAGTATTATCAGATATTTGTGCTTTTGAGAGGTAAAAATATTGATGTTATGGTTCAAATAATGATTATGATAGTAGGAGTATAGCCCTTCACTTCTCCCTACTTGGAAAAGTTGCAGAGTATACCTTTGTATACCAGTAACTCTCACTGTGATCTAAGTGACAGGAAACACTTCAGCAAAACAATATTCTTGGTAAAATACAACTAGTGAAAGATGGGATTTGATTCCCTATTGGGATGTCAGAAATACCCCATTCTCTAGATTACTTAGGAGTATTATCAATCTGATTTATCAACACTTGTCATAGTAAAAATATATCCCTTTAACCTGACTCTTTCTGAAAAAGTAGTATCATAAACTCTTGTGTTGTTAGTTACTTACTTTTCTTGATTAGATCTGATAGATACAAACAATTGATTTAGATTTCAAAGCACTTCAGAAAGAATAAAATGACTGATATGTGAGCAATAAGATGTTAATTAATATTGAAATAGTCAAATATATTACAGTTTATATATAAGATTTACAGGAATTGAGGAGGAGCTTTTAACATCTTTTTTTTCAAAATATATTTTTTTAAATTATAAGTATACCTTATAAGATTAGAAATGCAGTAAAGAGTTGATTAATTTAAAAATTTCAAAGGGTGTATGTGTGAGTGTGAGTGTGCGTGTGCATGTATAGATATATGTATAGATAATTAGAATCTATTAGATTAGGATAGAAAAATCTTTAATTCAACCCCTATGACCACATATAAGCACATTTGCAGATAATCAAAGAACATAAGCAACATTAATAATTAAGAGCCACTGAGTTGTAAGAATATAACCATGAAAATAGTTGTGCTAACAACAGTGTGATGTTAACCCTTTGAACTTTCACATTGTCCGACTAAAACTAACAATTATAAAATCCTTTTATCTATTGAAATTCTAAATCACTGGGTATAGAGATTAAAAAGAAACCAACAGAACAAAACATTTTCCTTAGATTATAGATCAGAGTACATCAGATGTATTTCCTTTATTTGTTTGTAAAAAAAGAAAAGGTTCAATCTTTCATTGAATCATTTATTGCTGATGGGGTGAAAATTGAGGTTTTAATTTTTCATGAAAAAACATTTTTGTATTTTAAATCAAAGAAGAGTTAGGAAATTGTTAATGTTTAAGCATATCTATGAAAGTCACCTGTAAATGCAAAAAAAGTTAATATTCAATGATTGGGTATTGTTAAAAGGCCGCAAATAATTTTTGTAGTTTTGAATTAAATTTTTTCAACTATTTTATGACTTTTACTATAATGACCAATGTGTATTTGATTATTTTTATGTATTGTGTCATGCTCTAAAGATCAAAATTGAAAACTGGTAGCTCACATGGGGAATTGAACACCAGACCCTCAAATTGCCTTCATTATTTTTTTATATTTTTTAAAAATCTGATGCTATAAGGACTGGGCTATAAATATATATGTATTTATACAAGAGATTTTTTGTCATAATCATAATTCCCTCAAAGAAATATATGAGATTTTTATGCTATTTCTTTATTCAGACTATTTCATCAATTTTTGTGGTATTAAACCTGTTATTTTTAACTGGTGTGGACACTAGTCTATTATAATAAATTATTGATCATTTTTATACTCTTTAGATGTATAGTTATTATCGCCATTTATAATTGCAAGGAAAAATTATTGTTGGTGATATAGAACAATTTGCAAAATAATTTCCATTTTTATTTGCAAAATTTTGCTATTTGCAAATTAAAACAATTTTTCAATTTAGAAAATCCTTAAAATTCCTTGAATTAAGTAAAAATGATAAACCTATTTTATGAATTTTAATAGAAATAAAAATGTAAGTTTGAAAATTACCCTGCTCCATATAAATAATCCATACGAACCTTGGTGCCTTAGAATCCCACTCTAGCATGTATACTTTCTAAGAAAGGGAAATGATATTGTTGAGAAAATATCCTTTATTTTGTTTCTGTTCTTGTATTTTTTACTGAAACACATTTACTTTTAAAGGGAGGCAATTCCTACAAACTTTCATATTCTCTTAACTATCATGGTATTTATTTTGTTTGTTTGGTTTATTTTTTTCCCTCACTTTTGACAAAGAAACTAAATATACAACCCAACTTGAAGCACTTAATATCTATTTATGGAAATCAATTTTTATAGCTGTGTAAGGTTCTAACAATGTGTAATCCAGGACTTTTATCTAGTAGTAGCACTTCTAAGTATTAATATAGTTGAATAATAATAAATAAATAGTAACACTGCACTTATTAGTTTATATGTGCTATTTATTTATCTTAAAATATAAGCCAACAGTCAATTTGTTTTTTCCAGATATTAGCCAACAAGCAAAAGATTCAGTAATAAGTACAATAGAAGAGTTTTCATAAACTCCTAAATAAATAAAACAGATCAAAACTTCTTTTACTGCTGTAAGAATTTATTTTTTAATATTACAATATTTGCTTCCTTATTAGACTGAATAGAGTATACAGGAAAGCTATGTAAACATACAATATTCTAAGTAATTTGGATATTGAGTATCTAGAACAATTCAATCTTTAAAAAAATAAGTGCTATTTGGATTGATATCATTATCATGAGATACTCTTCAGGAAAACTGACCAAATATATAATTGGTTATTAGGGTCTTTCATGATTACCAAAGTCTTATTTCTTTTTAAATGAATGAATTGGGGTTATCACAAAAGAGTTAAATTAGATAAAAAAAGAACTTGGCCAACTTAAAAAGGAAAAAAAAATCCAACCCCAAAAATGAAATTAGATGATTAAATAAGATAAGGCTTTGGATATTGATTATTCTTTAATGGAAAAATCAGTAGAAAAGATTTAGCAAAGAATATATGAATTGAGTAAGTTTGTTTAGAAAATAAACTATTATCATGAAATCTAAATAAGCAGAAAAAAATATACATATACTAGTAAAAATAAGGCTCACCATGTCTCCCTCTTGAGCTTAGCTTGTTAGGATAATCATATGATCAAGTAATTTTAACTTTTCACTAAACATTTGAAATACTTTTTCCACTTATAAATAAGTTTTATTTGACAAAATAAAGAACAAACAATATGAAGGAAAAAATTCTATTATACTTTGATAAATAGAAGCTTGAACTGATTTTCAGTGGAGAAAAGATGCCTTGCTCAAGGCCATAGAGTAAACCTAGAAAGTGTAAGCAGAAGATGGAAATGATATTCTGATATTTTTACAAGAGGGTGTAAATTCACATACATAGCAGTAAGTGGAAAGATAAGTGAAGAGTAATCTATTGAATCAATTAATAATTACAGTTAACCAAAACATTTTAAGTGCCACTTTTTTTTCTAATACTATTAAATTCAAAATCTAAGGAAAATTTCAAATATATTTTGTTTTACAGGGATAAAGCTTAATTTACTCAACTTTAATATAACATTAATATACCATTGAATTGATTATCCTCAACTCTGAAGTAAACTGCAGATATAGCAGACTGCAAATGTTAGAGACAGCTCAGCTTCACTTTAGTTTGTTTGAATAAAAATTTCATTTCTAAAACATCAAGTGGTTCAGATAAAATCCTCCTGCTGTGTTGGTCTAAGTGTTTGTGAAAGAACATGAAAAGTTACTATAAAAACAAACCATGAACTTCTTGTGAGTTTTAATCTACTTCATATCCTAATAAAGGCTGACTGTCTAAATACACTTCATAACTGTCCAAATACACTTCATTATATGTATATATTTGTATAAAAAAGATGTTATTTGTTTGAGCTTTTTTAGATGAAGCTAAATTATTCATTTAATTTAGAGAATTTGGATTATTGTCCTCATCTTTATTGCTATATGCACATTTCAGCTGATGTACCATCCCTGGCTTACTATAGGCATTTTTTTTTTCATATCAATTTCATCATGAAGGATTATGAGTTTGAGAAAAAAATCACTGAAAAAGAATTAGAATGTGACAGCTAAAATTTGTGTAAATAACAATTTAATCAAAATCAACATGAAGACTCTTGAGCTTGACAAATAAGTTCGATTTTCAGAATTCATTAAAAAAAAATTGTAGCTTCTATACTCACAGGGTGTCTTATGTCTGTTATTAGAAGAATGATATCTGACATTTCCAATACTCTCCACAATTGGCGCCATGTTTCCAGATTTAATTCAAAATAGCTCAAATCAGTTGGATTATATTTGGAATGAATGGTATCCAAATAATTCTGAAAAAAGAAATGTAACATTAGTGATTTTCTGACAATCACAAAATCAACTTTTTGACATTTAAAAAAGTATTCAGATTTACAGAAATGGAATTTAGTCTCAACCCATTAATGGCTTGTTAAAGTGATTTAGTATTGGTGATTAATGAAACATTATAACCACAGCTACTGGAATATGTGCAGCTTTTATTTTCTTTAATATTTATCTAATTTATAGGAACATCTTTTATGGTAATGAGTACTAGTGCATAATAATATCAAGTGTTTTTTTAATATATTTGTTAATTGATAGAAATATTTTCATAATAGCTCTTGGATAATTCTGAATCTATATTATCCAACTACTTGTCAATTCAACTAATCTAAATCTATCTCTAAGATGGTAGATGAAGGGAACAGATCATCATGATATATAATAGAGAAAAGGCGCCAGATACTTTTAAAAATCTAATCAATTTTTCTTTGGGGTTAATGTTTACTTTAATGCCAAGTATATATATATATATATATATATTTTTAGATACCTTGTTCACAAATTCTCAATCCGGATTCCTAACTACTTATCAGCTAGACTAATTTAAAGTCATCTTTCTTCCTCACCTCCATAATTTAAAGCTAACTCTCTTTCATACTGAGTGTAATTTAATGTAATCTCTCTGTGTTAGTTGAGTAGATTAAAGATTATTTCAATGTTGTTCAGATAATTACAATGCCCCAACAACAATTACAACTTTGACAAAAATCTCAGCAATGAAAAAAAAAGATTCTTCTTTTAGCTAAGGTTTCTTTTCAATTCCTATCTTCAAATCAAAATGTCTTCAGATCACAAGAAATCAGTTTACTAAACTCTTCATATTGACTTCTAAACAATTATATAATTCAAATCTAATCCACTGATTTATAATTGTCCAATATTAGTTCTCTGTTGTCCTCAAGAAAATATTCTAATCTTAACTTCCAACATTACAAAGAAATTTACTTTCACTCTAATACTCTTGGAAAATGTATGAAACATTTAATAAAAATAACTTAATAAGTCCTTAATAAGTCTAGTCAAGACTTGTTCTTATCTAACCTATCATTATAGTAGAAATCTTTTAAAAGCAGGAAAGAAAATAATTACCTACAGTCATAAAGAATTTTTATTATCATTATTCTTATCATCACTATTATTATGAAGGTTCTTTTGCTTTAAAGAATGAAATGTATTTTTCATAGCTTATTTCTATTATATACTTCAGATAATATGCTAGAGTGAGTCTTTAATTGTAAAAATTCTATTTCACAAATCTAATCTTCAGTTAGGACCTCTAAAAAGATAAAATAAAAGAATAATATTAAAAGAAATGCTGTCCAAGAATTGAATACTTTATATCTATCAAAATATTATTTTATAAACAATTCAAAGAGCTACCAAAAATAACTTAAAAATAAATAAACATTTGTTTATTTCTAATAAAAAGATTCATATTTATGCTAATTTTCCTTGGGTAATTTTTAAAAGCAGTGAAGGTGGTGGAGTGGTAGAAGTTTGGGCTCTGGAACCATACTATATGAGTTCAAATACCAGACAGAGTAACTTATCAAGGTGAATGACAACACTGATTACAAAACCAGAGTATAACACCTGTCAGGTGGTAAGGTGGGCCTTCGTGTTTCAATAACCCGGCAGCCCAATGCATCCTACATTATGGAAACTGCCTGTCTCATCCATCATTTGAGCCATGGTGGAAGTGATGTGAGCCAAGTGAGTATGTGTAGCCGTTGCGCAGCCATGACCAACCAAAACAACGTTCAAAGCAATGGCACTATCGCCTTTCCCCCTCTCAAATAAATGCAGATAGTGGACAAGATGATAGTACCTAATACGCCATGCCAATTTGTTAAAAAAAAAGATTACTTTTTATCTAATATTATTGTTTTTTACAATACCTGATATGGAAGACATGCATTTACCTATGAGACATTAGATATATTACAAGATAGAGAACAAATTTCTAATATGTTGTGGCCTCTGAATAAATTTTGTGAGAGAGAAAAGAGAAGAGATAAGAAAAGATATAAAGATAGCATTTTCAAATTGTTAAATGTAAAGTTCAAATATTGGAATATCTTTAAATGAGATTTTTGAATATTTTTAATATTGAATGCGGATTAACATTAATATATCCTGATATTTGTATTTTGGTGATTTTTCAAATATTAACATTTGTTGCATAAATATATATGTATAGGCTAAATGGCTTTTTAAACACATGATAATATTAAGAAATATTTATTATATGATTATTTATACACATACACACTTTTAATATGAGTAAATAAAAGTGTTTCTAAATGGCCTTTATCATCTTTAGCTAAATGCAATGTACTTCTATTTTGGAATCATGTTTTATATGATTTATGTAAAAAACTAACATTTAAAAAGCTCTAGTTTGCTGTAATTAGCAATTAACTCATTAACTGATTTTTCTTTGGCATCTCTTCCCACTTATTGCCACTACACATTCTATGAATATTGATTTACTTCCCTCCTTTCTTTTATACACATAAAAATATCTTTCTATCTTGCATTTACATTATTACTTAGTTTACTTAACAGATATGAATAATAAAAATGTCATGTGTTCAATAATGGAGCCAGTCAACTATCAGTGCCCCCAGAGAATAATATATTAACATCTTTTTCTGCTTTTCTTTATTTTCTACTTGGTTGGATAAAAACTTGCCACAATTCAAGAAAACTTATGTTTTTTGCATAATATGAACAGTCTCCCCCATCGGGTTGGAGTATTAATAAGGTTTACAGAATTTGAATAGTCTACTCCTGTAGAGAAAACAAGAGACTCTATTTCATGAAATACTCTAGAATAGAAGATGAAAGTTTCCCAAATTCAAGCACTACCCAAAGAAGGCTTTAGGCTATATTTGTCAAATGTGAATGTAATAAAGATGAGAATAAAAGTCCAACCAATTTAAGTAATGAGAGCAATTAAAACACAACTCATAAATTCAGATATCTTTATTTGCAAAATTTTGGAAAATTACATTTATTTCAAACCTGTAAATAATAGGTCAGGCTGGTATGTAAACCATTTGAAAATAAAGAGAGCTGTACTTAAAAGAGTCATAGATTCATGGGAGGAGAGAGGGAATCAAGCAAAAAGAATGGTTGAGGTTGACATAGACCAGACCTTAACATAGCAATTTAAAACTGATCAAATAATAACACCCTCTAGCTATGTATCTAACTACCTTCCCCACCTCATTTCATACAGAAATGCTTTGTCTTCAGTAATAAAATAATTCACAAACATAGACTGTAAAAGCATTTCAAGAATTTTGTTTTAATTGTTTCAAAAAGATAATAAAATCAAGTGCATATGTGTAGACATATACACACCCATAAATGTATGAGATAGAGATTAGGATTCAAATAGCAAAACCCCATGGTCAGTGGTAAGCATTTTAACATTGAAATTGCAATAAATAAATTACAAACCTACTCAGTTCTTTAATTTCTTTACATAAACTTTCAGGCTAATACCCTAAAGAAAAGTAGAAATCCAAATCAGTCCCCTCCTCAGTTTTGTTAAATATTAGCAACTGCAGTCCTCTTAACAATTTGTTAACAATAAAACAAAAATGTTGAACTGAATTAAAATCCCTGCATTACAAAATAACTGAAGTCAACCAACATGATCATATATACAACACACACACATTTGGAGATCTTTTTTTCAGAATATTATCCAGTAAATCAAAACTATATAACATTTGATTTGTTATGTTCAATTCAGAAATGAAGGATTAATTTAATAATAAAGAGTCTTTTCCCAAATTAGAACTCTGATTTGACATTGTTTAATATGATTTCAAATGTTTTTTCTTTACATAAACAAATTTTAAACAGTATTTGTAAACCAAAAATACGAAACCAGATGTAGGGTTTCATAAAACCATATATATATATATGTGTGTGTGTGTGTGTGTGTGTGTGTTTGTGTCTTCATTTTGTCATATTTTCATTTGTTTAAGTAAAAAAAATAAAGGACAATAAACACTGTTCTAACTCATTACTACTATACCATAGACATTATTGGCAATCCATTTTATTAGGCTAAGTAACAAACATAAGGAAATAAAGTTTGTTTGAAAGAGGAAAAATATCTACTGTTCATAAAATGAAAAAAATATATTTAATCAGTGTGTTTTATTACAAAAATAGTCCCATGAAAACAAAATGACTTATCAAAGGTCAGAAGAATATTTTATGTTTATTTTATGCTGACATTGAAAAAGACCAGAAGCTTTGGAGTAAAAAACAACAATAGAGATGAAATAAAATCTAAATTCAAAATTATAACTAAGAAAATTATACTAAATGTGCAACAATTCAATAGAAATGTATATATATTGTTTGTAATATAAGTAGACTAATATTTGCCAACAGTTCTAATCTTTCCAAACATTGCAGTGGTTTTGAATCTGAAGGCCCGTTTATATATGTATTAGTGTATCTGCATTAATGATAATAATACAGGTTCTTTGCATGTGTCACTATGAAGGATAGCATTAAAGAATTTATGATTTACATGCAAAAAAAGAAAAACATAGCTTTTGTATGAGGCACATTCTTATTTATTCAGCATAGAATTTTGCAGGGCTAATTCAATGCACACAAATTTTGGTTCCCATTGAAAGCATATGTGTGTCAAAAGAAACATTCAGGAGTAAATGTGATTACAATCACTAGGGTAGTTTAATAGTATTAATTAGACAAGGAATTCAAAAGCAACAATTGTAACTATCAACAGACAGAGTAGTTCAAGTGAAAGGAAAGATGGTGATGACCAAAAAGTACAAATGGACATGCAAAAGAAATAATTGTAACTACCAACAAACAGGGCAGTTTAAGTGGAAGGAAAATCACACATTAGAGATGACCAGAAAGAAACACTATTACAGAAAATAAAGATAATTATACTTTTTTCAAATAGAATTCTGATGGTGGAAATAACTATTCTAATAAAAACAAGGTAATATAGATTTTATTATTTCCAATAAAAAATGTATATTTATGCTAATTTTCATAAGGTAATTTGTAAAAAATAAATAAAACATTACTTTTTAACTGAAATTTATGTTTCTTACAATATCTGAGATGAAAGACATGCTGCTACCTAGCATATCTAATCTAAACTTGATGAAACTTTGTGTGTGTCTATCTGTGTTTGAGTTTGTTTCCTATGAACACCAAAATGGCTAGATGATTTTCATAAAAATTCACACAGTTGTACTTTATGTATCTGGGGTGTTCTTAGATAGTTGTTGTTTCAGAATCCTCACAATAAGTTTTTAGGATAAGTATTAAGGATTGGTAAAGCTGTAAAACAATTAATCTTAAATGAATGAGAGATTTTTGGCTAGGTAGCTCAAACATGGCATCTTAAGGCAAGTTCTTCAGGAATTATGTACTTCAAAAGTTCAAAAGTCTTCAATCTGATCTGTATATGATATGTTAGCAAAGTTTAACTGTAGGGGGATGGTCTTCTAGGCAAGATGCAACTCAACAGCAACAACCAGTCAAACAATAAACAAAAGAAGAGAAAATATAAATACAGATTTTAGGATGTTTCACATGTTATACCTGCAACAGAACTCACAAATGTAAAACTAAACCCCTGATCTTTCAGATAAAAAGCAAATACTGCAAACCTTATACAGATACCCACTTCTATATATAAAAAAAGTTACAATCAACAATATATGTAATAATATCAAAAATATAACAAGGAATTAAATATTGATTAATACAGAAATGTGTGCATGCTAACCAGCAGAACAAAAAAGGCATAAGCAAAGATTAAAGGAAATTTGTTTCTTTCTGTACAGGTGTTTTTGGTGTGATTTAGCCTGGATACATCTGAGTACTAGGCACACAATCAGCAAAGAAAAATGAAGGATTGTGGAGAATAGAGTGAAAAAGAAATAGAAAACTATATTGTTTTGAGTCATGATTTATAATACAAAACCTCTTCCCTGCTGATGTAGGCACAGGTGACATTGTTTAAAGTTCATCTAGGATAGTATCCCTTCCTCAGTTCATTCAAAATTCATATTTATTCTAAGAGATATATCCAAACTTGAAAATATAATTCACATATTTCCCATTTTTACTGTTCTTGCTCTTCCCAGGTTCGATTGTATTTTGCAACAGTGAAAGAGTAATTTCATTTTTTTTTACTTTTTATTTACTTTTTATTTAATTTGTATTTATCTCAGATGAAAATAAGTTTTACCATCAAAAATAGTTATTCTAGAAATCATTATCATCATAAGAACAATGATAGTAAAGCCAATATAGCAGGTAAATTATAACACACATAACAAAATGCTTTACATATATGATAGTCATATCTTTCTTTTATTCATATAAAAATAACCAATACTTAGAAATATAATTCTTACACAGGAAGATTTTTGCATAATATGCCTTATAATTACCATTACATACACAACATTTCAGCAAATGTTACCTACTTTCTTCAGGTGCTTTGCTATTAAAATCAAATAACTTTGTATTAAAATTGATAATCCTCATGAAATTTGTAACCAAACACTTAATTTAACATATAGATCAGAACATTTCAATTCTATAAACCATTAACTCTTTTTGTAAAAGTCAATTGTACTCGTCAATATTTGTCAAAATATTTTCTATTGAAGATACTATGATTGTATTTAGTTTTTCAAGATGCAGATAATCAGTTAATATAAAAATACATTGTTTTTATTTGTTTAATGATCATTTGTGAGTTAGATAAGGTTTTAAGTGCTCAATAGCACAGTGGTGTGCTAAGCTTATCCTATAGGTAATAGTTTGGTTTGGTTTGGTTTGGTTTGCTTGGGTTTAACGACCTTTCAACCTTTTCTGGTTATTTAAGGTCACATAGGT
>JAYKTE010413897.1:0-10534 GCA_036873565.1 Xipholeptos notoides
ATATATACGGGATATATATATATGGATTTGAAACTAGAATTAATTTAGCTCCTAAGCTAAAACTTATTTCATTGAAACCTAACCACCGATGAGACACAACCAGAGAAATTAATTGAGTAACTTTGTTTATTTTCAGCTATATAATTATAGGGTTTAATTGCTGATTTAATAACTAGTTTATCTTTCATTACTACCTGAAAAATCTAAATATGTATTTTAAGGTTATATTTTTTCAATAAAATGAACAAAAATCAAAATGTTTAAACAAAAAAAAAAGTTTCAAAGAAAATATTCTTTTTTAAACGAAGGTTGTGAAAAAATCAACTAAGGTAAAAAGCCTGATTGAAACTAGATAATTAAAAAAAAATTACCTGTCTGACAGAGATTAATTGGGAACCTAATTCTATTCTTCCTCTAAAAGAAATACTGTAAATATGTTTTAACTTTAATAAATGTTCAATTACGATCGAGATTTTGAGGACCCACTTTACAATTTTTGTTTTATTTTTACGAAATTTTGTATAAGGCTTTTTAAACAAAGTATTACTTTTTTTATTTAAAAAATATTTGAAGAATCGAATCAGCTAATGAAAGAAAAAAATGTAGAAATTGATTTATTCTATATGTCTAATTCGCCGTTTGATGTTGTATTTTTAGAAAACTGTCAGTCAGTCGGTCAAATAGCCGAGAGTGAAGGCCGAATTGGCTCGTCAGGATTGGTAGGGTGGGGGGGCATGGAGATAAGCTGGATTTTTCCGGATAGTTGATTAGAGTAGAACCCAAACCTCCAGCACTTTCGTATCTAAATAAAAATATGGGCAAATGAAAAAAATACTTTTATTAGGAAAAAAAATAACACACAAAAGAACAACAAAAAACATTTTTTTTTAATTTGTCCGTCGTGGAAAACAGCTTTACCTTTGCCAACATTAGCACGCACCACAACACTAGACGAACAGCCGAATGGACGATGGATAATGTATAGCAGTGACAGATGGAAGCAAAGAGGCAACGCAACAATTATGTATCCCGGGGTGCGTGGGAGCGCGAGGAAAGGATTTCGCGTGCAACCCTCGTCTTGTATAACTCACACAAAAGCCTTAGACTTTGGTCGGCACATTTCGAGACAATAACAACGCTGCAGTATATCTCGTCACAACAACCAGGAACTTACCAGCAATATCACCTACGATAGCTCTTCCCACGAAAACAACAAAAACCTTTGCACCTAGGTTGCATTTCATCAACAAACACTATTGAGTGGGGGTCATCAAAAGCTGAAAAAAAACCCAGCAAAGTCTTTCTTTAATATCTGGTGATCCTCTTCAAGAACGTAATGAGTGGGGCTGTGACATTGTGTTTTTATTGAAGAATATTCTTGTCACAGACTTGACTATTTTGCGATTTTACCACTTTTAAAAAAATTCTATAGTTATTATTAATAACTGCAGAATTAAAAGAAATGGTGAAATAGCGAAATAGTTATGTACCCAGTAGGTCTGTGACAAGAATATTCTTTAATAAAAGCACATAGTCACAGCCCTAGTAATGAGTTACTTCAAAGATTCCCACTTTCTTTTTGAGATGTACAAAGTCCACCAAAACGCGTGCTGGATAATTTCGGTTCTTCACACCACTGACATTTAAGCTTACGAGCTTTGAATACCAGGGTTGTTCCAAAAGAAATTCCATCTCATTTTTAAAGTTATTTTTTGAAAGTTAAATAACGACAAAAATGGGAGTGGTGCCATTAAAACGAGCAAACTTTTGTTCTTCAGAATTTATTTTTCTTCACAGTCTCAATCATTCTCAATGCACTTTTGCCAGTGATGAACAAGGTGGTACATTTTCTCATCCAAATCGTGCTTCGTCACTCACATCCTTGTCGTCACTCTGAAATCGACGAACCCATCTACTAACTGTGCTGACATCAACTGCATCTATTCTGCAAACTTTCAACGGACACTGTTAAATGTTGAGCGGTTCAATTTTTTCTGCATAAAATAATTCAATGATGCAGCTCTACTTCTGACGCACGTCCATGACAGGCATGAATTCCTTAAAGTCTCCCATTGTCAATACCTGCAACAGAGAGAAGCCACTTTTAGGTCATAAATGTCTAAATTTAGTCATCATAACAATGCAATTTGCAATCCCTTCTGATCCATTTGGATGGAATTTAAAAAAATTGGAGGCATTACTTTTGGAACGACCTCTATACATAGAACATATACTTACATATTCTGCTTATTTCAGTGCCAGTTTCAGTGTGACGGTTTCAATGTGCATCGGACATAAGATGCCAACGGCAGTCGCTAAATTTATTGGTATGGCCCTCTGGCAATATGCTTCCAACATTCATGGGGAATTCTGGTTTATTACATTTGTATAGGGATGGATGTGTATATATTGGAATCCTTGCAATAAGACTTGATAATTTGTACCTCTATTTTTCAGACTGTAGCCCTCATCTTTATCATTGCTACCTTCACAATGTTTCGCCCGAATGATAAAGATGGGGACAATAGTAAAAAAAATAGGTGTACATTGTAATATATTTTGAGAAAACTTTTGTTAGCTATACAATACAGGAACACAATGACTAAAAGATGATTTCTGGTAGACTATTATAAAAAATTAAACCAACGATTCCATCCGGCCAATTTTAGCCTGCATCAAAACTCATGTCTCATAATTGTTAGATAAACTAGAACATTCTATCTTCGTCAAGAATAAGGAAAAATAATGAATTTTTAAAAACAAAACAATTGGATCCTAAAATTTTGTTCAACTTATTTGTTTGAACGACATATTCCCATTTTCTTGTTCAGAGGATATTTGTTTGTGTTTACGGCATATAAACCCTTTCCAAGTCATTTAATGCCGATGGAAATTTGTGAAGAACACCCTATTTTGTCGAGAAATAAGTTTGAGAAAACGGTGTTTGTGGTGGATAAGAATAAAAACCCGAGTTTGATAAAATATTTTTATTGGAAAAAACAAAAAAAATTAATTTTGTTAGAAATATTCAATGGAGAGTGAAAGGAGAAATACTCGTATTTTAAAGCGGTTTTGTAAATAAACTGTGATTTGATGTTATGTATTATGACTTCAATGTCCACACATTTAACCCCTGTACAAATTTTATGTTCTCCTTACTCCCTCCTTTTCCTTCCCCCCTCTATTGGTATTTTTCTCCCCGCTCTCCCTCCCCTTCTTTTTAATTTTTTTTTTATTTCTCTTACATTTCTTACTAGAACTCCAATCCCTTATGCAATGGGATAAGTTTCATTGAACGTGATGATGAAATTCAAGTTACCTCTTCAACCATTAAGAACATTTGCAGCATTTAGATTGACATTAGAGTAATTTATTTCTTTAATAACCGTATTTGTCTGTAAGTGAAGCTAACAGACTGACTTGAAGTTGTTCACTAAAACCATAAAGTAACAAAAAATCAATCAATCAATACAAATTTCGATAATTTCATTAGCGGAATTAAATGCAATGCAAATCAAGATGCTTGTTACTTTTTCAGCAGAAACTTAAAAATAAAAACAATTAAAAGTCGGATTATTTATTCAGATAAATAACAGTAATAGAGTTTCTAACATATCAAAGGTGTTATTAAAATTGAGTAGTTTTATGACATGGAACTATTTTTACCAAAACCATTTAAAAGCTTAATGCGATTATTCTGCCGGGTGAAAAGCAAATATAGGAGACGATTCCAAATAAAAAAATGTTGATTATAATTCTGTAGTTGAAAGAAATATTTGTTTGATCTTTGATTAATCCATGCAATTATTTGTCGATTGAACATTTTTCAAAAACAATTTTATGGGTATTTAGTACGGTAAATTTTATTTAAAAGGATTAAGTATAGTTATTCTTTTTTACTTTCAAATGCTAAGTATAAAAAATTCGGGTAGATATCAGAGCCTAAAAATATCTGTACATGAAGGTTAATATACTTACCATGATTTATTCTGACACATAAAAAAAATCTTTTTTTCCAAAGATCTGAAAATCAAATTATGTTTTTAGCCATTTATTACACATAAATATTTCAATTTATTTTCTTACCAGATTCTCCTGGACATATCTCTGGTTCTATAGAATAAAAATATTCATATTATAAATGTTTCAGTACTTACTAGTTTAACGTTTTGTCTTCTGATTGGCTGATGATCGTCTTCAACAATCGAACCAACATAAATATCGTAAGTGAAGCGAGGGCGTTCATCGTTGATATCAATAATGTTGATGGTTACCGAGGTGGATACCTTGCCAGGCGGGTAGCCATTATCTGTGACGATAATTGGGAAAAAATATTTGGTCTGAGTCTCGGCATCTAGGGAGGATGTTGTTTCAAGGACACCTGAGTCAGCATCGATTTTAAACGGAATATCTGTCAAAAAGTAAAAAAAATAAAAAATAAAATAAAAACAAAAACAAACCCCAAATTACTCCCCCCCCAAAAAAAAAACGAAAAAAAAATCAAGACGAAACAAACAAACAACAACATTTTTAGATTGGAATAGACATTGCTGCGCATTTCGTGTAATAAAATCAATTAAAATTGAAAATATTTTGACGCATTGAAATTTTCTTTTATTTAAAAAACTTCACAACTTTTCCCTATTAACCCATTTGTTTTCATTTATTTTAGATATTATGTAAAAAT
The DNA here is from genome assembly GCA_036873565.1 of Xipholeptos notoides. Classification (NCBI taxonomy): domain Eukaryota; kingdom Metazoa; phylum Mollusca; class Cephalopoda; family Idiosepiidae; genus Xipholeptos; species Xipholeptos notoides. The sequence continues at coordinate 4,688 of JAYKTE010413897.1, forward strand.
TTATGCTCTTTTGAATAAAAACAAAATTAATTTCTGACAAAGAATTGTTAAGGTTTTTACTACCCCCTATATATTAAAGCAAGGATTTTAAAAATATATTCATTTGGCTAGGTTGATATATATATATCAATTTAAAGATAATAGACAAATAAATAAAATGGTGATTTTTTTTGTTAAAACACCCCTCCTTTCATCTCCAAAATAACCTCAAAGTTTGAAAGTTTAAAACTTGATAAAAAAATCTTCATATTTCAAAATTTTTCGAAAGAGATTTTAAGAATATGTATTTGTTTGATTTTTAAAAATTTTGCTTAAACATTTTTATAATATAAAAATTAGAAGTGTTTTTATTTTCCCACGAAAGTTATCTGGAGAGAAGATAATGAATATTTATATTTTTTTCTTTTCAACAAAAACATTAATAACTTTAAGTGTTAAAACATTTTAACATTAAGTTTCTTAGAACTTAATTACTTGGCTCCGAATCCATAACTATCCTAACCCCCCCCATTCTCTGTCCGAAATCCGCTAGGGCAAAATTATGTGTTTGTCCCCATCGTTCAATTGCCCAGAAATAAAAAAACAATCTCTGAAATTATCTTATTTGAAATTGAAACATGCTCTGATTTTCTAGTTTTTAAAAATTTGATTATCAACAACCCCAAATCTTAGCCATAAAAACATAAACCCAAGAGCTGTCATACATAGAAAAATCATCTACAATGGTCAGATAATCTTCGTATTTAAATTTTAAGCCTCACCTGTCATTTCAAGTATAGCCTGTCAATTTCAAATCCACACTTAAATTTACTTTAAATTAAATTTCTTAGTTTTACGGCTAATATTCTTCAATTAGCGATATACATTATCGTCACACGTTATGGATATAATACTTAAGGTTGGGATAAAAGTTCGAATAATACAAATGATACTAATTGTAGACATTTGTTTCACTACATAACAGATTATGCAGTCATGTAATGTTTTAACTTTCGGTCTTCTATCTACCCGATTTGTTAACGGCAAGTAGTTTCTAAAAATAAGTAATGTAATACAATGATTGAATCGTTTAATCTTTAGAATTTCATATTTTAAACTATTTTATGAATAAGTGAAGTTTATTTTGTTGAAGTTTAATTATTTATTCTTTAGTTATTTCATGACAGATTTTTTTTGGGTTGTCTATCGATCAAAAATTTAAAAAACAAAAACTATAAAAACCTCACTATATAGATATTCTGACGAAAAGAAAAGCAAAACAAAAGGGGAAAAATCGAACTAAAAAGAATAATTCTAGCAAAACAAAATTAAAAAAGGAGAAAAGAAAAAATTCTGATAAAACGAAACAAAATAAATTTAAAAAATGCAAAAAAATGAAAAGAAAGAAAAAAAGAAAAAAAACTTAAAAAAAAGAATAAATTGTGATAAAAAAAAAGAATATGGTAAATAAATACGATTCTAGCATTAAATGAATGCTATTTAATTGTATTAGCCCTAGGACTTGGGAGATTCATTAGACGTGAGGTTTTCGACCACTAATTCCATGGGGAAGTCAACTTGGCCCAGTGGATAGACAATCGGACTTCGGAATCGTAATGCGCGTGTTTGAATCCTAGTCATTCCATTTGCGTTCATATTCGGTCTAATACCCTTTGGAAATGTATGAATCCCCACATTTACTCCAACTATTATATTATTAAAAAAACTAAGTGTGGACAAAAAGTAACGTTTACCAAAAATTATTGTTCTCGGTATCAAATGACCTAAACACAAACAAACAACAAACTAATTACATCATTTCCGTAAGATATATATATATTTAAATCATTGAACGACAAAATAATTTTCAACAAAAAATTATTGCTGACATCAGCATCTTTTTGCAAAAGGATGTTGTAAAGAAAAAAAAGTTAAGTCGTATTATTGTATTATTTTTTTTTTCTAAACCCAACTTTTCTGTTACATCTATGACCACGAGGCACATACCGCTGGGTAAAAGGCTATAAAACGTGAGTATACAATATTAAAAGGGACTGGTGGTAATAATTCTCAGGTAAATCCAAATAATTATTTAAACTCTGCCCCCGCCCAATTCCTGTTTTCAGCAACATAAATTTTATAATTGTAAAATTAGTAAATTTAAAAAGAAGTCTAACTGGTAATTTGAAAAAAAAGTGATCTTTTCTGAATGGTTATGGAGAACAGGTGAATTCTTTGCCTATTTGGCGTATTTTAACACTCTGAGTATTTAAAAATGTTCAGCCTTCTTATTTTAGAATACTAGTGATACTATTACCAATTCCAATAAAGATGTGATAATATATATTCTATATCACTAAAATTTTCCATTGTTTATGTGACGCCCCTAGTGTTAATATCATTCATTAGAGAAACCAAAATCCAATCCAATGATACTGACTTACCGTATTCAGTTGGAATAACATATTTCAATTTCTGGATAAGTCCTTTGGCATCATCTGGATTTGTGGCATTAATTTTATCGATCACAGAATGTACTGGAAGACTTTCGGGGATCTCAAAAGAATGCGTCTTCTGCAAAATTGGTTGCTGATTTACTGTTGTCCGCACAGTGACTTTACCGTGAGCTGAAAGGCGAGGTTGGCCCGAGTCGAAGGCTATGATTTCTAGAATGTATTCTTCTAACTCAGGTAAACGAGTCAGTGCATCATTAATAATCAAATCTCCTGAAGAAATAAAATCATGTTTATTTATTAAAATTAACCCCCAAAAAAGATAATCAACATTGAAAGAATTTAAAAAAACCCAAAGAAAACGAAAAAAACAACAACAAATAAAGAAAAACATAAATTGTTCCAGTTTCTGATATCACTTAATTTTATGGCATCATACGATGAAGTTCATATCTCATATGCAATAAAATAAGATTTCAATAGAAATGTAGATACTTTAGGAGTTCAAATACCATTTGATTCGTTACGCCTGTTCATTTCCACGCAAAGCCTGATACAATTAGTTACTATATTTTCGCTTTTGATTTGGTTGGATATATTTCTACCTTTACCGTCATTTAGTTTTGATCATAGAACGTTGAATGGATAGTTTTGGGACTATTCATCAGTATATTTTTGTAACTTATAACTTAATGTTTTTCTATTTAGTGTATTTCACGCTACTCAATCTTTGACAATGCCTGAATTTTAATTCTCATCAACCACAGAAAGTAAAGAAAGGTATCATCCGTTGCCTACAACCCTAGGCAAAGACAACATGCAGCAATATTGAGATTTACTAAAATGAAACGGCTAGATTCAGATATTACTTCTATCGAAATGATTTTTGATCGGCTTGTCGAAGAGAATAAGAAAATATTTTGCGCTAATGAGATCATAACCATATACGTAAGGGACAAAGTATAACAAAGAACTGCGTGTATCAAATTCCATGTAGGCGTTGGGAAGTATACAAAGGTGAGTCAGGTATCCCACTAAAAATGAGGCTAGAACGTCGTAAACGAATGGTGATAGGAAAAATAGAAATTTTTTTATGGCTAACAACACTTGAAGAATTCGGGGTTATCATCTGGCCTTATGGAATAAGGTAATAATTGAATACAGAAAAATGATGGAAAGTGAGATGCTTGAAATAGACAGTATATATATGATGATTTCCTAAGTGAACAATACTGGCTAGAAACTAGATAGAAACATTGAATAACATACAATATTGAAGAATGATGATAGAAATTCCTCAGTAATAAATTGTAATAAATAGTTGATCGAATTTCAATGGAAATAAGTAGTAATTCTACTGACTTAAAAACAGGTTTAAGGCTCCCAAAATTTCACTCTGAAATTTTTTTATACAAGTTGTAAGTGACATTCATCTACATAAGTGATAAGTTCAATCCCAACTGCAGTGGAAAATAACCAAAGAATGCCTAATATAGATTGACATAGTACTTGATGACGTTTAGAGAATGTGGACAGTCTGTCCCGTAGAATGAATAAAGGGTTAAATTTACGACTTGGAAAAGGCCTCCGAGTTTGATAAAAAAATTCCCGACTTCGATTAATGGCCCAAGAAAGTCGAAGGGCTCATTGGCTGAAAATTAGCGAAAATAACACTGAAGAAGATAGTAGGAGTCCCAGGAACTTGAATAAATAGTAATAAGAACTCATTTAATACATTCGGACAATCAGTTATTACTGTTTTCATTATTGATATTATTGACTTAATAATTATTATCATTATTGCTATTGTTGTGTATAATTACGATTATCATTGTTATTAATATCATTAATATTATTTTCATCATTTATCATTGTTCATATGATATCTTATGTCATATTTCCATTGAAAACAGACTTACAACGAAGAGAAACATGGTATATTTCGAAGATAGATAAAAAGATAACAAACTTACCTCTGTGAAATTGCTATGATTCGGTAATAAAACCCAAGGAAAATGAGAAAAAATAGGGAGTGAGAGCAGGATACACACACACACACACACACACACACACACATACATCTATATATATTTATAGAGAGATAGAGATAGATAGATAGATAGAGAGATAGATATGGAGAGAGAGAGAGAGAGAGAGAGACAGAGAGACAGAGAGATAGAGAGAGGTCGGTGGGAAAGAAAAGAGATGCAAAATACGGTAGAACTAAACGAGATTTTAATCAAAGTCAAAGAACGAGAACCTCTGTTAATAGTATCTATAGAGTATAGTTTTATTTTTGAATCTGGCCCTTGTCTCCTTAATCACTGCCGCCGCTTTGGGTAACTGTAAATATTGATCTAGAAGAATGTCTTCGTCAAAGAGTTCTATTTGTGTTTAATATGTGCTTAGAAAGAAACTGCAAAAGAAAATTCAATATTTATTGCGTTAGAAGTTCACTATAGGAATGTAAAAGCCAGCGGAAAAAAGAAAACAAAACAGAGTGGCAAAGATTAAAGTAAATGCAAAGATAATCTCAGATGATAATTAAAAACAAAGGCAATTAAACAAAATGAAGCAAATATTCCGAAAACAACAAAAAAAAAAAAAAACACGAAAAACACAAAAACAAACAAAAGACACAATAGACTCAAACGCGCACGCAAAAGCGGCAAACAAGAAGAAACAAAACAAAAGACGATAAGTGATAAAATAAAAATACATACAAAAAACATCAAATGCAAACATCAAATGATAAAAAGAAACTATAAAGAAATAAAAAAAATATAAAACGATAAACCAGATGTTGACAAACAAAAATCTATCTCTTCCTAAAAAATCAACAGAAACAAGCAAAACTAATACAGTCACTACCCCTTAAAACACTTACACCAAATCTCATCAAAAGCAAAATGAAAGACACTTGTTTTTTCAATTAATTTTTAAAAATTAAATTTCATTTCAGTTTCAGTTTCTTTTAACCCTAATCCTAACCCTAACCGCCCAAAATGTTAGACTATATTTGTGTGAGTGAATGTGGCGACAACGCCAAAAGTTTCCACCTTGTCTGCTTAATAAAATGTTGCATGACATTGCCATTTAATGGCCACAAAACTAGTTGTAAAAATCTACGATTGTTATACTTTTGACTCTCACTGCTTTTTCAGTGGCGGGTCGTGAAAATTTAGTGGCGTGGGAATAACAAACAAATACCAAATGGGCACACTATAAAATAGGTTGAAATCAGAAATATAAAAACCAGCTAGTTGTAAATAATCTTATAGGCGCAAAGTAATGACTAGTCGATTCCCAGAAGTCGAGATAATACTCTCATTATCCGCAAGTACAGTCATCCCTCGCCTAAATATGATATTCCCCAGGCAAGGGTATCAAACCATATTAAAGTCTGATAATGGTC